>JALIZH010031263.1:0-65544 GCA_030522465.1 Rhipicephalus appendiculatus | reverse complement strand
CACCGTCCATTTACAGCGTGCCGAAGAAGCCTGACAACTCGCCCGCCTACATATCAAGAATCAGCCGACGACTGACAGCCGCCGCTACAATCTTCGACGATGCTTCGTGGAATACCAGCACGGCGACCACGTTTGGGTGTGCACACCGATACGCCGACGTGGAGTCTGTGAAAAACTTCTTCGGCGATACTTCGCGCCATACAAAGTGCTTCGCCGTCTAAGCGCTCCGGACTACGAGGTTGTCCCGGACGGCATTACGAACTCTCAACGGCACCGTGAGTGACCTAAAGTCGTCCATTCCGTGCGCCTCAAGCCGTATTACGCGCGTTAGCAAACCTGAGGGCTGCCCTTATTGCTTTATAATTGTACTTTCTTGCTTCATTGCTGTTATTTATTGTTGAATGCATTTTTCCCTTGTGTTCTGTTTTAAGCATCGGGACGATGCTTTTTCAGAGGGGGGGCATTGCCACGCGCGTTTCTTATTTTCACGTTTACTGCATTCAATGTTCGCCCACAAAGACTGTCAGCAATGCTCAGTGCAAACCGCGCCTCATTGATCGAGAAGCTTCGCGATTATTGTAGATCGTTTTCTTAAGATGGCGCGCAAGACGCGATGTCACGATTATCTCGGGAGCGCTTGCAAATCGGATTGGGATTGGGAGAGAGTGAGACGGGCACGGGAGACCGTGGTATGGCAACCAACAAACTTTATCACACACAAGTGCAATACTTGGAAAAGCGTTAACGGCACTGATCCAATACAAACAAAAATCAAGAAAACCTATTTACATTAACAAGTGGTTGTTCTTAGCCAACCCTGAAATTGTCTAATCCCTGCGTCTTAGCTATGCTTAGCTGCGTCCCTTCAGCTCAGTCTGGCCACTATGGGCCTAGCGATACAAGAACGTTCTTACAGTTCGATTGTCGCTCGCCGAGCCGAACCGATGCTCCCGTCGCGTCAATCTTTCGTCGAGACCGTCGTCGACGTGTTCAGCAGGCCCCTAAGTCCACCGTAGGTTGCCTTCGTCCATCCTGCCGCTTGCCCTCGTCGCGTGAAGCCCCGGTGTTCTTCTTCGTCCTCGCTCAGTCGAGGTTAGGCCTAACCAGGCCTTGGACCCGTGCCTCCGGACTCAATAGGTGATGGACGCCTCCTTGACTGAACTGTGGTCTGCCGCCGTCCTGCCGAGAAGGGGAGGGCTGCTGGTGATCCCGGAACTGCAGTGTTGAGGTGCGACAGGTCTGCGGACACCACCCGAGCCTCTCGTGTCGTCACCCCCAGAACCGAGTACCAGCCGCTCTCGTCGCGGGTGCGACGCTTGCTTCGGCCGTCCTCCCCGTCCGGCGCTCCACAGAACAGTGCCGTTCCTTTCTCGGGGGTTCTCCATCACGGTTCGGGTCGCGTGGCGCGAGCCCCTATCTGGCCAATCCTCTACGTCGACGTGGTTGGTGCGCGTGCCATTGGGTGACTTTTTTCTCCTCGCGCATCGTCGCCGCGCTTGCCCGTTCGGCACGCGCCTCGTGCCCCTCCTTTACTCATCACATTGGGCCCCCTTTCAAAGAGTTTTTTCTTAAAAAACTGCTCTGTTCATCCTCCTTTGGGTTGAGGCCTTCTGATCTGGTGCTACCTTGCGACTCAGGTGATATCTTGTGACTCCGTGTTTCTCGTCCGTGGGCTGGCTTACCACCTTCTCTCACCACACACTTTCACTTGTCACATCACCACACAATTCACGGCACCACCACATCAAAGATACACTCTCGGTGCTTACATAGTTCATTGTCCCGAACATTATAATCACCAAACTGCACAATACAACTTGACAATATCATAACCCATAAGTTCAATGACAATGCCCCTTCACAAAGTAATTCACCTCGTTGTGTATTCCCGGCCAAAACACCTCTCTGGTTACTTCTCTGCGTAGGCTCTTAGGATCCCTATTGCCATTCGCATAATGATACTCTAAAATGGCCTGCCTATAGCATACTGGCACCATCAGCTGTCCAGTCATGTTTCCATTCTCACAAACATTGCGGAATATCACATCCTTGACCGTTTCATAGGACACCGCCTCTCTAAAGCCTTCTCTTCTTGGCTTACACCCAATCCTGTTTACTGCATATCTCAGGGTTTTATCCTTCCTCTGCTCTCTAGAGAGTTCCTCTGTGGATATACCTAAATGTTCCAGAATTGGCTCTTTCCTCTCAGTTTGCCTTTCTCTATTCGTACTTTCTTCTCTACTCACGCTCTTCTCTATGTTTTGGCAGTTACCAAGCCTTTTCTGTGCCTTCTCTTTTCCAAATTCTGGTCTTGGTTGTTTGGCATTGGCACTTCGCACTGGGTCATCCACCCTTCGCACTCCTGGTCTATTACCTAGGATCACATCGTAGATAGGGTCCTCCATACACTTTGCAGTGATCTTCCCCTCAAAATATGGACAGTCTAGCTCAACTCGGAACAGTAGCGCAAAAAATACACAAGGGACGACAGAGCAGACGGGACACAGCGCTAACTAACAACTCAGTGTTTATTGCAGGTGATCGCATATATATGCACATGACACCGCGCGAAAGGAAAAGGAGGAGGCGAGGTGGGGGGGAAGGGAGCACACAAGACAATCGACCCAGCAAATCATACAAGCGGCTGACGCGACAAAAATAGCATTTCTTTTTCTGATAGACAGATTGAAGGGCAGCTTACCGCATCTCTATGTTTTATCTCTGCCGCTTCAATAATTTCCCGCGTTAGTTGGTCCGAATTTCTGGCTAGTGAATGCGCGCGGTTGAACAGTGGCTTGCAACCGCAACGCGCACAATGCGCAGCGAGGTGGCCTGACAAGGCGAGTTTTTCCACGTTGTACCCTATGCTCTCGCAAACGATCATTCACGCATCGGCCTGTCTGGCCCCACATATTCTTGGCCACACGTGAGAGGGATAGAATATACTACTCCCTCTACACAGGAGACAAACGGCTCGCGGTGCTTCTTGTTGCACCCGCGTGGCTTGCGCATGCCCGCGTTCACTCTAGCGCACAAGCTTGATAACTTTAAAGGAGCAGATAGCGCAATGTCAACACCGACACGCTTTGCAATTTTCTTTAGATTGTGACTAATATCGTGAAGGTAGGGCAAGACAACAACTTTCTTTTTTTCTTGCGTCACATGGTCAATGGTATTACCCTCATTTTGCTTGTGTTTGTCTAGTCTATCCTTATCCTGGCCTCTGGCAACCTCATTTTCGAACCGTCTGCAAAGATTACTGTCCCACTTCTCCCCGTAAAATCTTTCTCATTTACGAGACTTTTTCTTACTAATACCGTATCCGCCCCGGAGTCTCTAAGCACGAACGCTATTTTGCCGTTTACTTTTCCGTCTACGACTGGCACACTGCTAACTGCAGACATGTCCCTCACTGTGCTTACGATCTCTGGTTTATCTTCTGATCTCACTGCACAAGCGCTACTCTCTAGGGGTCTATTCCTGCACTCATTAGCTTTGTGCCCCCTTTTTTGGCATAGCTGGCACGTTACAGGCGCTTCCTGCCGACTACTACTCGTTCGGCAATTCATGGCAACATGTCCTAGCCGATTGCACAGGAAACATCGCTGCTGTGCTCTTGTCTTACTCATTGGAGCCTCCCTTGTGCACTCTCCTTCCTCAGGGTTATCACCGTCTCCTTTTTCCAAATTCCTTAACCCCTGAGCCTCCAAAAACTGATCTGCCAGCCTTGCCATTTCCTCTACCGTGCCTACCTTTCTTTCTTTCAAGAATATGGCCAACTTGCTACTGCAGCGGTTGAGGAATTGCTCTCCCACTATTCTGTCGCGGACACCTTCGTATGTTTTTTCTGTCTCTGACAGTTCTATCCAGCGATCAAAATAGTTGGACAAGCGGCAGACAAACTGCTTGCCAGTCTCGGAGTTCTCGGGCCTACACGTCCGGAACTTTTCACGGAAACCCTCGGCGTTCAGCCTGAACCTTTCTAATAAATTCTTTTTTACCAAGTCGTAGTCTAACGACTCTTGTGCTGGCATGCGGCCGAACACGCTCAATGCCTCTCCCACAAGACACAGACTCAAGGCATTGGCCCACTCGCTTTTCTCCCAGCCTTGCCCGATCGCGATCCTCTCAAAACGATGCAAATATGCATCGAGGTCGTCCCTTCGTTCGTCGAAGGGCGCCATTAACTTGCGAGGGCAGACAGGCTTTCGTCTGGGAGAAGGCGAACTGGCCGACGCCGTCGATGATGCACTAACCACACTTGCATCGTCTCGCGATGCCTCATTCGCTTGTGTCAAACGCAACTTTAACTCTAAAATTTCCTTCTCTACCTCCTGCTCCGCGAGCTTTCGTTCATGCTGTTCGCGCGCTCGCTCATGCTGTTCGCGCGCTCGCTCATGCTCTTTTTCCTGTTGTTGCTGAGCGTTCTTAAAAAAACTCTATCGTCTCCTCCTTGTTCATGCCCAAGTCTTTGGCCACGGCCGCCAACTTCTCCCAATCCATCCTTGCAACCCCCGACGATACGTGACTGGGCCGAAAGATGGAAAAATCCTGGCAGGCTCGCCACTTATTTGTCACGATTATCTCGGGAGCGCTTGCAAATCGGATTGGGATTGGGAGAGAGTGAGACGGGCACGAGAAACCGTGGTATGGCAACCAACAAACTTTATCACACACAAGTGCAATACCCGGAAAAGCGTTAACGGCACTGATCCAATACAAACAAAAATCAAGAAAACCTATTTACATTAACAAGTGGTTGTTCTTAGCCAACCCTGAAATTGTCTAATCCCTGCGTCTTAGCTATGCTTAGCTGCGTCCCTTCAGCTCAGTCTGGCCACTATGGGCCTAGCGATACAAGAACGTTCTTACAGTTCGATTGTCGCTCGCCGAGCCGAACCGATGCTCCCGTCGCGTCAATCTTTCGTCGAGACCGTCGTCGACGTGTTCAGCAGGCCCCTAAGTCCACCGTAGGTTGCCTTCGTCCATCCTGCCGCTTGCCCTCGTCGCGTGAAGCCCCGGTGTTCTTCTTCGTCCTCGCTCAGTCGAGGTTAGGCCTAACCAGGCCTTGGACCCGTGCCTCCGGACTCAACAGGTGATGGACGCCTCCTTGACTGAACTGTGGTCTGCCGCCGTCCTGCCGAGAAGGGGAGGGCTGCTGGTGATCCCGGAACTGCAGTGTTGAGGTGCGACAGGTCTGCGGACACCACCCGAGCCTCTCGTGTCGTCACCCCCAGAACCGAGTACCAGCCGCTCTCGTCGCGGGTGCGACGCTTGCTTCGGCCGTCCTCCCCGTCCGGCGCTCCACAGAACAGTGCCGTTCCTTTCTCGGGGGTTCTCCATCACGGTTCGGGTCGCGTGGCGCGAGCCCCTATCTGGCCAATCCTCTACGTCGACGTGGTTGGTGCGCGTGCCATCGGGTGACTTTTTTCTCCTCGCGCATCGTCGCCGCGCTTGCCCGTTCGGCACGCGCCTCGTGCCCCTCCTTTACTCATCACACGCGAACACTCGAGCTTATTCCAGAGTTTGCGCGACAACCAGTGATAAGGCGAGAATATTCGATGACACACGTATAAATGCCGACGCACTTCGCCGCTTGTCAGTTGATCGACGGCCGACGCTCTGTTCGCCGCTATCAGTGCCAGTGTGTATTGCTGTAATCTGACTTTCCGTTTCCCGGCCACAAGTTCGGCCAAATAAACAGTTTCATTTTGGACATACCGAATGCTGCCTTCGTCAACGTCACGACCACGTGACAGTATTGTCTGTGTCGAGTAGGTTAATGTTGCAGTCACCAACTATTAAAATATGTTTGTTTTCAGAAGTTATCTTATGAAGTACTTTAGAAAAATGGTGCAAGAAGTCAGGAATGGAGGAAAATATTGAACGATAGATGCAACCTATGATTAGACTGTTGTTATTGCTAGAACATGTCAAGTGTGTGTCGATCCACACTTATTCGCAGTTAGACACATCTAAACGTAAAACAAGCCTTCGTTCATTGTTATTTTCCAATGAAATGAACATAACTGAAGCACCGTGGCGACTGGAGATGCGGTGGCAATATTCAGAATCATAGGCGTGCGCAGGGTTACCGTTCAGGGGGGGGCGAAGGTTCGTCGCAGCGCCCCCCCCTTCCATATTAAGTCAATGTATGGGGCAGACTTTGCGCCCCCCCCCCCTCTTAGGTTCTTAGGGGACCTGGGGGGGGGGCGGCCGCCCCCTCTGCCTCCCCTCGTGCGCACGCCTATGTTCAGAATGGTAAGAAGGAAAATCATTAGATTGCCATCAGAGGCTCCAAGCCAAGTTTCGGAGATGCATAAGAATGAAAAAGAATGACCTACGGAGTCAATAAATATAGCAGTTCTTACGAAAGTTTCTTGCATTTACGTGTAGAACTGTACAGTAAGATTCAGGGAGCAGTACTTTGGTATCTTCAGTTCAGAACAATAACATGCAGAGAGGCTGTAGCAAGAAAGTTAGGTGAATGATTTTGTCGGTTTAATGTCTAGGTGATGACATGAATATCAGAATCAGAAGATATCCAGAAGACCTTGCTGTCTTCAGTTTTACGCGCTTTGATGCGTCAGTTGTCGGTCCAAAGGTAACCCAATTTGAATTTTTTTTTAGAGCCAGCGTTTTACTGAATAGTTTCTTGTTATCAATAGTCACGTGATCATTGACAAAAACGGCATTATCAGAGTTTCCCGACAAGCCTAGCTTGAGCACACACTGATATGTCACGTCGGTGACATGCGGCAGCAAGGCGTCGAGCGTCGTTGCCAGGCTGCTTCCGTAGATCAACTTGTATGGCGTCACCTGTGTCGTTTCCTGCACGGCCGTGTTGTCCGCGAAGGTCACGTACGGAAGGATTGCATCCCACGTATTGTGATCGACGTCGACGTACGGGCCAGCATGTCGGCGATGGCCTTGTTTAGACGCTCGGTGAGGTCATTGGTCTGTGGGTGATAGGCCGTGGTCCGGCGGTGGCTTGTGTGGCTGTACCTCAGGATTGCTTGAGTTAGGGCTGCAGTAAATGCGGTACCTCTGCCGGTAATGAGGACCTCGCGGGCGCCATGGCGCAGGACGATGTTCTTGACGATGAACTTTGCTACCTCGGCGGCACTGCCTTTGGGCAGGGCCCTTGTCTTCGTGTAGCGGGTGAGGTAGTCAGTAGCTACGATGATCCATTTATTTCCGAAAATCGACGTAGGGAACGGCCCCAGTAACCCCATGGCGATTTGCTGGAACGGGTGGCGAGGTGGCTCGATGGGCCGCTTAAGTCCAGCTGGCCTATTCGGCGGTGTCTTCCGTCACTGGCAATCTCGGCAAGTCTTTACATAATGGGTGACGTCGGCAGTGAGGCTCCGCTGCTTCCACGTGGCGTCGTCATGTCTACTGGCTGGGAAGTTTTGACTTGAGGGCTCCGTCCTGCACTCTAAGAAAAAAAAGAGTCAAAAGAAGATTACGAAGCCATTATTCTCTTTGGGTATTCACTTGACCCCTTTTGGATGGTTGACGCAGAGAAAGAGAGTTGGCAATTCGAGAGGAGTTACAGAACTCTCGTGAAGCGCGTTTCGATTGGCTTCCGTTATGAAGCCGCCGCCGTATACGCCATACATGTTGCGCGTTTGCCGTTCGGCGGCGTTAAGACGGGCACACACTCTCGCACTGGCGCCAGGCCAGCCGCGCGGCGCCTTCCCCCTGCCTCCGCCTTTCCGCCTGCTCTCTCTTCTCCTCCGCCTTTTGGTATGCGTTGCACTGGTCGCGCGTCTTGTAGTTTTGAGTTCGAGTGAACGTGCGCATTTGCAGTGGCGGTCACGCCAGGCTCCGTGCTCGAAGTGACGCTTGTAGTGAGGAATATTCTTGAAGTTGCGGACACGGACTACGTGCGCCTCTTAACGGTAAGTGTACTGCTTTCGTAGGTACTAATTACCATAGCTCGGCACACTCACTCATCAGTGCACTCAACTCACACTCACTCACACTCATTTGAACGTGGTGAGTTGAGTATGAGTGAGTTCTCATGAGTGTGAGTGGACGTGAGTGTGAACGTGAGTGAGTACTCATGAGTGTCAGTGGAGGTGAGTGTGAACGTGAGTGAGTACTCATGAGTGTGAGTGGACGTGAGTGTGAACGTGAGTGAGTGCGAAGGCTGAAAAAATTGTGGTGAGTGAGATTGAGTGAGTACTCCCTTACAGTGCCGACCTATGGAGCTCGGCACACTCACTCATGAGTGCACTCAACTCACACTCATTTGAACGTGGTGAGTTGAGTATGAGTGAGTACTCGTGAGTGTGAGTGGACGTGAGTGTGAACGTGAGTGAGTACTCATGAGTGTGTTGGAGGTGTGTGTGAACGTGAGTGAGTAGTCGTGAGTGTGAGTGGACGTGAGTGTGAACGTGAGTGAGTGCGAAGGCTGAAAAAATTGCGGTGAGTGAGTTTGAGTGAGTACTCCCTTAAAGTGCCGACCTATGCTAACTACACAGCTTAAGCTGGGTGTCTGCAGCAGCTCTGCGGAAGTAGGCTGCCAGCCATATCCAACTGTAGCCTGCGTCTGCGATGCTGTTGCAGGATGTTCAAATAAAACAGTCACTTAACGAGTTGAGACCGCTATGCGCGTTGTTGTATAAGTGATTGCATGGCATCAAGGGCGATTACTTTCTGATCGCACATTGTGTCTGAACTGCTGAAAGTGCTTGATATGGTTTTGAGATGCGCTTTAGTCAACGTCATAATAACATTTCCATCAATACTCGAGTGTGCAGCGTGCTTCCACGCGTGGAAACGTGAAAAAAAAAGTCTGTGTACAGAGACGCACTGCATATAATGACGTTCGGCTTTACAACAGAATCGAGTGAATGTGACAGTGGGAGCTATGTGAGGTAATTCCAACGTATGCCCTGTCTCATGTCGACGTAGACGGCGTCCGCGTGCGTTGCTGTCGTTCGGGCGCTCGTACAACTGAGTATTTAAGAATGGCTCACGTTTGTAGAACACGCTGTCAGTAACCGCTCACGGCGTGCCCCTGACTGCCGGAGGATGCGCTTGGTTGTGGCGATATGCCGGCGCAAAGCCGGGCTTATTCTGGAAGCACACTCTGAAGCGACTTATCAGAAAAGGAGGGCCTTCATTCGTGCCTAACCAGTGCCTATCGCGAAACGTGGTTCCCGCCTTCTGTTACGTGAAAATTTGTTTTCGTGACGAAATTATTTAAAAGGTAACACTCCTGTCAGATGTGTGTACAGTAACGGTGTGTTGAACAAAGGGTGATTTAAATAAAACTAATCAGACTGTGTGTTTGTGTGTTGGTTATTCCCAGGGCAACGAAGGTGTCGCTATGGTCTGGCGCTTCACCACTAGTGATAGGAAAATCAACACCGGCGTTCGTAATGTCAACGAAGCACTCGGCCGTACATTTCCTTTGGCTGGACAAGACGACGTAGGAAAAGGGGTGAGTGGCACCCACGCAAAGGAGCCTTAACTCTTTCGTTACCGTGTCCATAGGACATGGGTCACCGGTGACCCATACGCGCCACAAGCTATCTTTAAAATATGAGCGCTCCTATGGACTTGCAGTGTCATCTGTCATATTCTCTAGGCACCAATCTTTCATTTTTTGCGTAGTTTGTATTTTTCCCATGCGGCGACGATTTAAGCGGCGGTTCCAATTGTGCGGTTCGCTCCGTCTGTTTACGAAGATGGCAGACGCTTTTGTTGCGGGTCCCTCGCGCGAACGACGCCTTTCTGGCGATTCTGTTGCATCTGGAAGCGATCATTTGGCTGCTTCTATAGAAGGCGGCGGTTACATCGTCAAACAGCTCATATACCCTTCTACTTTCGACCTACTGATACGAAAAACTGCACGAAAACTGGTTTTTTTCCCGGAGGCGGCCGCATTCCCTTACACCAGCGTTTTGCAGTTTATAGCGAGATCGGATGAAAAAGCTTTTTTTTTATATGTAGGGCTTTACGTTGCAAAACCACGATATGATTATGAGGGACGCCGTAGTGGAGGGCTCCGGAAATTTCGACCATCCGGTGTTCTTTAACGTACACCGACAACGCACAGTACACGGGCCTCTACCATTTCGCCTCCATCGAAATGTGACCGCCACGGCCGAGATCGAAACCGCGACCTTCGGGTAAGCAGCCGAGCACTCTAGCCACAGATCCACCGAGGCGGACCCGGATGAAAAAGAGTTAGCCGCTAGCCTTGGTTCGTTATAACAGTACGTCATGTTGTTATCGCATTCACTGCTTCGCCCTTTCGGGGAAACAGATTTTTTTTTTCAAAGGGCAAATTTTTTTCAAGGGACAAAGTTCTCGCCCCACCAAGTCTTGAATATCGAATCTACACCCCCCCCCCCCTTTCGCGCGCCGCGCCGCCGCCGGTCCGCTAAACCCCGCGCCGGTTTCTCGCCGCTGCCGGAGGTGGAAACACCGGCGCGCCGCCGCCGGCGATTTTGGGACCGACGCACAGCTCTAGGTCGAAGTGATTCGCGATTGTAGTACATCGTTTTGTTAAGATAGCGCATCGGACGCGAACAGCCAAGCTTATTCCAGAGCTTGCCCGACCACCACTGATAAGGCTGGAAAGTTCGATCCGTGATCTACACTGTAAAAGAAAATTACTCCCAGGTGGGAGTAAAACGCCTGTCCTCTAGCGACCCCCCTGTTCGGAGTAATTTTTCCTCCGGACCTCCGGAGCAAAGTTCTTACTCCGGCTGGCCGGAGCAATTGCGTGGCACAGCCGGAGTACTTTTCATTGATATTTCACTCCGGCCGACCGGAGTGATTGCGTGGCGCCGCCGGAACACTTTTTACCGGCATTTTGCTCCGGCTGGCCGGAGGGAATGCGGGGCACCTCCGGAGTATTTTTCGCTGCTTTTTCACTCCGGCTATCCGGATTGTCGCGTGGCATCTCAGGAGCATTTTACGAATGTCCTTACTTCGTCCGGACGGAATTGCAGTGCGATGGATCACGAGTATTCTTTTTTAATTCTTTGCTCCGCTGTTTATTCTATGCTGGTCGTGTCACGCATTGGTTAGATGGAGGAATTCTCATGCAAACACTGCAGAGTTACTGTGTATTTTTTCCACAGAGCTCTACACTCTAAGAAAAAAAGGAGTCGAAAGAGGATTACGAAGCCATGATTCTCTTTGGGTATTCACTAGACCCCTTTTGGATGGTAGACGCAGAGAAAGAGAGTTGGCAATTCGTGAGGAGTCACAGAACTCGCGTGAAGCGCGCTTCGATTGGCTTACGTGACGAAGGCGCCGCCGTATGCGCCATACATATCGCGCGTTCCGTTTGGCGCCGTTGTGACGGGCACACACACTCGCACCGGCGCCACAGAGCCGGCGCGACCGCCCGGCGCCTCCGCTATTTCGCCTGCTCTCTCTTCTCCTCCGCCTTTTGGAATGTGTTGCGTTGGTTGCGCTCAGTGGCTCAGTTGCGCTGGTCGCGCGTCTTGTAGTTTTGAGTTCGAGCGAACATGCGCATCTTCGGTGGCGGTCACGCCAGGCTCCGTGCTCGAAGTGACAACAGTGACGCTTGGAGTGTGTAATATTCTTGAAGTTGCGGACATGGACAACGTGCGCGTGTTAATGGTGAGTGTACTGCTTTTGCATGCACTAATTACACAGCTTTAGCTTGGCGTCTGCAGGAGCTCTGCGGAAGTAGGCTGCCAGACATTTCCAACAGTAGCCTACGTCCGCGGGGCTGTTGCAGGATGTCCAATTAAAACAGTCACTTAACGAGTTGAGACCACTATGCGCGTTGTTGTGTAAGTGATTGCATGGCCCATAAAATCAGTGATGCAATCACTTCACAAGGGCGATTACTTTGTGATCGCACATTGCGTCTGAAGTGCTGAAAGTGCTTGATATCCTTTTGAGATGCGCTTTAGTCAACGTCATAATAACATTTTCATCGATACTGGAGTGTGCAGGGTGCTTCCACGCTTGGATACGTAAAAAAAAAATCTGTGTACAGAGACGCACTGTATATAATGACGTTCGGCTTTGCTACAGAATCGAGTGAATATACGTGACGACTGTGGGAGCTATGTGCGGTAATTCTATCATATGCCATGTCTGATGTCAACGTAGACGGCGTCCGCTAGCGTTGGTGTCGTTCGGGCGTTCGTACTCGCATGTGTTTGAGTATTTAAGGACGGATTACGTTTGCAAAACACGCGGTCAGTAACCGCTCACGGCGTGCACCTGACTGCCGGAGGGTGGGCTTGGTTGTCGGAATACGCCGGCGCAAAGCCGGGCTTATTCTGAAAGCAAATTTTGAAGTGATTTCTCAAAAAAGAAGTGCTTGCATTCTTGCATACCCACTTCCTATGGCGAAACGAGGTCCCCGCCTTCTTTTACGTGAAAACTTTTTTTTCAATGCGAAATTATTTAAAACGAAGCACTTGTGTGAGATGTGTGTACCGTAACGGTGTGTTGAACAAAGGGTGGTTTGCATAAAACTAATTAATTCGTGTGTGCTTGTGTGTTGGTTATTCCCAGAATCCCAGATCGATTCTCCTCTTCACTCGAGCTGACTGCCACACTCGGGGAAACGAAGGTGTCGCTATGCTCTGGCGCCTCACCACTAGTGATGGGAAAATCAACAGCGGCGTTCGCCCTGTGAACGAGGCAGTCGGTCCCATATTTCCTTTGGCTGGACATGACGACGTAGGAAAGGAGTTGAGTGGCACCCACGCAAAGGAGCCTAAAACAATTGCCTTTGTTGTTTAAAAAAAAGCCCACATCATCTTGTGCTGCAAATTTGTCACCAAGTGACATCTTAGAAAAGCTACTATAGGAAAGTTGTTTTACACAATAACGGCAAAAAACACGGTGCCTTACCATGCCTCTTTGGATTTGTTGTTTTGTTGTGCGCCTTCATTATGTCTGTGTAAATCACTTATTGCGTAGGTATTGCAAACTCTTACTATGATTCCGTTTTCTCATTATGATATCACGTTCTTCTTTTCAGGTACCATTTTTCATGGCTGCTCACGCTGAACAAGAGTGACAACATAGCAAGTCACAAGTCTGATTCCTCCAGCCTTCACGACTTTTTGATTCTTAATCATAAGGAATAAATATTTTAAACATGATACCAATATCTGCTTTTTATTTTGCACGACATGACACTATGCACATCACAGTCACACATATTGGTTGGTTATACTTATACAAGCATGTAAATGAGGAATACCTCAACTGCTTCAACTTTGCTGGAAATGGTGTGTTTTGAGGAGTTTTGGTAAAATAACGCTAAAATTGAAATATCCTTTTTTTTTTTGCAGTCGCTGGGCACAACGGCAAGTATTAATGGAGTTGCTTAAAATGAATACTTCATTATTTCTAGCAGTAGTCGCGCAAAAGTAGAGCCTGGGTCAATTAAGTTGCTTAAAATAGCCGTAGAGGCGCTTGACGCTTCGGTGGGTGTCAATTGATCCGCGTAGGAGCGTCACCGGCAAGAGTCGTCTGACTCCCTCTGAAGTGATAGTGTGATCCTTCGCATAAGAGTCCTCCCACTCTTCTTAATAGGGTCCTGGGACTCTCCTGAGCGCGCCCACTCTGGCCCACCAAGAGAGTCACCGTGACTCTCCAAAGAGAGTCGTATACGTGGCAAGTCAGAACTCTCCGAAAAGAGTCAGGTATACTCTTTTTTTTCCTAGGGTGTAGCAGATGAAATTCAGGAGAACACTTGAGTTCTTATTACTTGATTTATTCAAAATATGCTGCAGTTTGTGGCTGATGACCCACCATATGGGAAAAGAAGACAAGAAGAAACAAATATACAAAAAGCCACCAAAAAAGAACACAAGAAGACAGATCACATGAAATCAGCAGCACTCAAGTTTTAAGCGCACCACATTGAAATGAAGTCCAGAATGCCGTAAAACGATGCACAACAAACGAAGAAAGTGTAGCCGCCGGGAACCATCTCCGAAGGACCATCCATCACATTCATTGACGACGCAAGGGTTCAGCTGATTGTTTCCTGCATAATTTATCAAAAACATAATACATGAGAACTGCAAATCATGCCAGAGGCACGAAAACTGAGGACACTGAATTCCCATACTGTCTGCCTGTCCATGAGAACACCCAGATTCTTAAACGGACCACACAAAAAGGACGAGCGCTCAATATCAAGAAGCATATCACATGCACACCGGTGTCAGCCAGCCACTCCATGATAAAAACACACCTCCGTGCCGCGGACAAAGTTCAAAACGGGCGAAAATTTTCCATATATTTCTAAATCGATACCTCTACTTCTGCTGACAGATTCAAAAGCATTTTTTTTTTCACTAAAATGAGCGACTTTTAGTACTCTCGAAGACAGCATCAGCAATACCTCTCCCGATTAACTTGCTATTTTTCTAAAATATTATAGCTGCATGATTATTACAGTCGCATTTTAGTATGTGCTCATCGTCTTACTTCCAGCATATTAGGCTACAGTTTGTATACTTGCGGCCGGTTCTTAGAAAAACGTACCTTCATTCTGCTTTGCAAAAGTGTCTTCGAGAGAAGTTCGCGTTGTATTTCTTTTTTTTTTAATTTGCAGCGCCCGCTCTGTCGTGAAACGTATCGTAATGAACAGAATTCAAAATAGTTATTGCATGAGCATGTATCGTTTCCAAACGAACAGGCTCTAGCACAAAATAAAG
Organism: Rhipicephalus appendiculatus; assembly: GCA_030522465.1. Classification (NCBI taxonomy): domain Eukaryota; kingdom Metazoa; phylum Arthropoda; class Arachnida; order Ixodida; family Ixodidae; genus Rhipicephalus; species Rhipicephalus appendiculatus. The sequence goes on along the minus strand of JALIZH010031263.1, from coordinate 50,854 downwards.
TTTACTCCTATTTAACGAAATAAATTAGCAATCAAAAGTACAAGCATTACGCCAGCTATGCCAATTGCATCATTAGTATAGTACACTGATAGAAATGAGGGGAGGTGGACCAGTTTACTGAACACACAGGTCCGTGAAGACGTCCGGCAGGAGGCCACGGATGGTGATGCACGCCGAGGTGTCACGACGTGTGCACCAGGATTCGAGGAATTTTTTTTTCCTTCGTCTGTTGACAGGCCAGCGTCGTTGCATCGTCCAGGTCAATACTGTGTCTCGTCTTCGCGCACTGTTTGTCAGAGAAAGATAGAAAGAAGTGTTTGATTCATTATGACGACTAAAACTGCGCTAAAAACACAAAGACAAAGACGAGGAAAACAGGACTCGCGAGTCCTGTTTTCCTCGTCTTTGTCTTTGTGTTTTTAGCGCAGTTTTAGTCGTCATGATGAATTTAAACCAACTAGCCCGACTCGGTGCTCTACTTAAGTGATTGATTCTCGGAGAGATAGGGGACATGAAGGCGAACATTTTGACAGTTTTACCCGTTTGGTCGGGGAAATTCAACTCACCCCCTTCCCCCCTCCTCAAAAAAAAAAAAAAAAAAAAAAAAAAAAAAAAAAAAAAAAAAAAAAAAAAGACGGCATTCACGGCCATGGCAGCAGGTCTGAACGCAGAAAAAAAAATGCAGCAGCGCGATAGTTCTCTCTCCCATCAACACAGAAAAGACTGCCGGTTTCTCAAGGAGGTGCCCTCTTTTCTGTTTTTTTTCTTTCACTACCATACCCCTCCGCCCAAATGGGTTGCAGAACTAAGCGTGAACCAAGTTTCCCAGCCAGACAGACATCGCGCGCCCCACAACACGTTCTGCAAAGCAACCCCCACTTTCCTTTCGCATTCCTCGTCACTTCTCTCGTCAGCCCCTTTCCCCCTCTTTTTGTCATGAAAGCACCATGTCCGCCGAAGGGTCAATTATACTTCTAGATTAATATCTCAGATACCATTAATACAATCAAAATAATTTTTTCACCAATATGAGTACGTATATGCGTTCTAAAAGTCTGTACCGAACACATTTCCCTAGCCCAATTCGCTAAATTTATAACGAATTAACGCTGATTTCAGTTATTCCTGTTTTATTAATTCAGTTTACAGGATAAATCAAAATAATTTATACGTAATGAGAGGCCTCGACTTTGCGGTTACTAATATGGAAAGCGACAAATATTACCGTTTATGTATACTGATCAGACCAAATTATCTTTTAACGAATAACGTTTACTTATAAAAATTAATGACCTTTTATCGAATCCACCCACAACTATTATGTTTTCTATTAATGCATATCTACAGAGAGTCGATCAGCGCTCCAAATATTACAGTGGTGTGCTTAAAATTACCGAAGTTATTCATATTAAGAAAGAAAAGCACGTGTTCCAAACAACGCATTTTCAATATTTCCACTGAATTTTTTACTGCCATCTTGCAAAGCTAGCCTAGTCTTCATAACCTACTTGGTTATCAACACAAAATTACTCAATTTTAGCACTTTTTGAAAAGAAAAATTTGGCAGATTACATGTACCTTGGGAATCGATGTTATGCGAAGCATGCGAGGGAAGGTGACTGTGTTGTAATGTTTTATTGAGCGAAACGTTACGAAATGGACGCTAAAGATATGTACAAATGTTGTACGCACAGACATATGTTCCAGTCGCATATGTTTTGCATAACAAGTTGTTTACAGTTGCGTAACGATGCCAACAGCAACATGGGCAGTAGCAACACCAGAATCGGTAAACTGATATGTAGTGCTTGTGCTCGCGAGGATCGCAGTGATTCCACTCCTGCGCCAACTGCGCCAAAGTGCGCCAAATCAGATTTACTGCGCCATCCTGATAATATCAACGGAAATTGCGCCAAACTGCGCCAAAGTCTCAAATTTGGGGGGGGGGGGGGGTATATCACCAGCATTTGCAGCGTGTTCTCGGGGCGGCCAAAATCACAACCACGTACCAAGAATTATTCCGCTGAATAAACAGTGGTCGCGCATGCGTCCCAAGTAATCCACGATGCTATGCTCGGTGCCGATGCAGCTTCTGTTGTGCAAGTCGGCCCAACCAACGGCAAAACACGTTCTCCGCAGAGGCTCGTGACGTTTTGGCCAATCGGTAGCTTGTATAAGTGTGGCGGCGATTCATCGGCGGACTTCGTCCGTTCCAGAAACGCTGCTGATACCTCGTTTCAAGAGTCGCACTGCACGTAATTAAAGCAATGTTCACTAATAACTGCACGCGTGCCGCCAGAATGTTTGTCACGTCTATTTCTGGACATCGCGGAATAAAATCTGGGAACACCATAGGAATAGATACAATGTTACACCTCCGCCCCTCGCTTTCCAGGATCGAAAGCTGATGGTAAAAAAAAAAATTTAAAATCACGGTATCGCATGGTAAGCAAACGAGCCCTTATGTTTACAATTCTGTCCATTCATTCATAATGAGGGTCTCGTTCTGGCAGACTTGATGCCTTCAGGTGGTATGCGAGGGATTATTAGTCAGCTGCCCGCTCGTAATAAGATCACGTTCTACGTGACGCCTACAGGCATAAAAAGAGTGTTCCACACTCGTCGTAATGGCAACAGGCGGCGCTGACTGACGCTCCCACGTTTAAGTACACATATATACCCTATAAAGTGGACGGGGGAAATGACCGCCACCGTAGCTCAGTGGTAGAGCATCGGACGCGTTATTCGAAGGTCGCAGGTTCGGATCCTGCCGGTGGCAAGTTATCTTTTCGTCCACTTTCCTTTCTTCACATTTACATTACAATTACTTCTAATAGCTTCCCCTATACTTTCCTTGGCATCTTTGTCTGTTAGTTCTCATTAATACTGTGTTTAACAAAGCAAACGAGCCCTTAAGTTTACAATTCTGTCCTTCATTCATAACGAGGGTCTCGGTCTGGCAGACTTGTTGATGCCTTCAGGTGGTATGCGAGGGATTATTAGTCAGCTGCCCGCTCGTAATAGGATCACGTTCTACGTGACGCCTACAGGCATAAAAAGAGTGTTCCACACTCGCCGTAATGGCAAAGGGCGGCGCTGACTGACGCTCCCACGTTTAAGTACACATATAAACCCTATAAAGTGGACGGGGGGGATGACCGCCACCGTAGCTCAGTGGTAAAGCATCGGACGCGTTATTCGAAGGTCGCAGGTTCGGATCCTGCCGGTGGCAAGTTATCTTTTCGTCCACTTTCCTTTGTTCACATTTACATTACAATTATTTCTAATAGCTTCCCCTATACTTTCCTTGGCATCTTTGTCTGTTAGTTCTCATTAATACTGTGTTTAACAAAGCAAACGAGCCCTTAAGTTTACAATTCTGTCCTTCATCGCATTCATAGTACACGAACTCGTTGGGCTAGTTGGTTGCTGATTTCCAAAAAATAATTAGAGCACAAACACACGGCACATTCACACACGCCTACACACCCAGGTGCGTGTTTGGTGCCTGGGTGTGTGCGTGTGTGAATGTGCCGTGTGTTTGCCCTCTAATTATTTTTTGAAAATCGCATTCATCGCTTCGTTCTGGGGGGGGCTGCGTCGCTTGAAGGGCGCAGTCACTGGCGCGCGCTATCTCGAGGCATGGTGAGACTGCTCGTAATCTTGCTGTGCTTTCAACGCTTACTTCGCGTTTAAAGAACGGACAACGCGAAAACGGCTTCGGCACCTGGAGTGGCCATATTCCCATTAACCAGCGTTCTGTTTAGTTACGCGAGATCGGGTCCAAAATAGCTGCTGGCCTTGCTTCGTGTAACAATACAATTTGTTAGTTTCGCTTAAGCTCGAAGCAGTGAATGCGATACCCACAAATTGTATTGTTATACGAAGTAAGGCTTGACATCATCCGCGAGAAGCGCTAGCGGCGGGGTCGCCATTTTGAAGGTCCGCGCACTCGCTGCATGCGCGAAAAGCTTTCTGCACGCGCTGTGTTCGAGACCCGTACGGCGACTTGGATGACTAGAGACCTACGGAACACCTCTTGCACGCCGATGTACGTGCAGCACGAACGGCGCGTATGAACGGACCTCTAAAATGGAGCGGCGATGGTATTGCCGCCTTGCGGATCAAGGATCAGTGGCCGCTCCAGGGAGAGAAGCGTTTTCGTACAGTCTGTACGCGTTGAGAGCACAACACGTGTGATGCCTGCCGAAACAGCGCGCGCCAGCGATCGCGACCGCGCCCTTAAAGTCAGAGTTTAGTGTTGCTGCTCTAGCGACACAACACCCCCCACCGCCCCTCCATTTGCGTTCTTTCATGCCCTTTAAAGACGGGTGGGACGTTCCTTTCTGTTTGAGTAGCAATCGATGGCAGGCCTGGCACGCGCGGTGATGTTATCGGATGCGGCCTCCGTGCAACGGAGATAGGTCGGCTCTCTTTATCTCTGCTTCAGCCGCGTTCGTCGCCCCCCGCTCGCGCGCTTTTACCCGAGTGTAAAACGTACGATGCGCGGGGGGGGATGTTATCGATTTGGACATTACACAAAACATGACGGCGGCAAAAGTCGAGAATGTCCATATAATTGCTATCGCAATAAAAACAAAATGGCTGTCGCCTTCGAGTCGTCTTAGGCGAATGCATAAGGTACCCAGTCATTTTTATTTTTTTTGCCATGTTTTCTAGAGGGCACTACACGGGGTTTTCGGTGTACAAACAGAATTCCCTAGCCATATACAACTTCACTGCAAAAGGACAACGAAGTTTGTTAAATCATGTAGTCCACCGTTGAACGAACTTCCTGACATTTTCGCGGAAGCTCGATTGAAGCGGATCTCCATATCCGTGCAACCCTGCGCATGCGCAAGCGATAGTCCGGAAGGACTGTGAGAATGCTCTTACTCCAGCCCAGAGAGGCCTCAGAGAGAGGGAAAGGAGTGTCGGAGGAGGTTGGCTTTATGAGGCTAGCTAAGTGACAGTAGCGTAGCCAGAAACTTCTTTCGGGGGGGGGGGGGGTTAACCATACTTTATGTATGTTCGTGCGTGCGTTTGTATGTGTGCGTGCATATATACGCAAGCAAAACTGAAACATTTCGGGGGGGAGTTTGAACCCCCCCGCCTCCCCCCCTGGCTACGCCACTGCTAAGTGACGTCATGTTACGCCCAGCAATATAATCGATCGTGAAGAAAAAGAACCTCTCTTTCTCCTTGGCGTTGTCTTAGGGCAATGCATTTGGGACAGTGTGAGTCTTTAGCGTTGAGGCATTGTTGTACGTCGCAGCGATTGTCTACAATGTCTGCTGATTATCACATACATGTATTTAGAATGTAATTTCATAAAGTATGATTTTATTGAACTGGTATTGTGTTTACATGCTACGAAAATAATCGCTGAACGAGTTGTCCCAAAATGCTCAACCGCATGACGCCCTCATTTCTGCATCATTGAGTGAAATAGGGAGTGTTCCTGAGATGATTGGTTCTTTGAGATTTGCAATGAATCGAAATATTTCTAGCTCTTCACAAGAGCCGCAAAATAATTATTCAGGTCCTTGAATGTAAATGCAACTTGCTTCTCCAGTGTACTCTAGGATGTTAGTTGCTCCAGTTGCTCCATCTGGGAGCGCTCCAGAGTGCTCCCAGATGCTAAATTACCTGCTCCAAAGTGCTCCAAAATGGAAATTTTTGCTGCTCCAAAGTGCTCCAAAATGAAAATTTTGCTGCTCCAAAAATTGCTCCAAATCAGAAGACCTCGGTAGCATCACTGGGATCGTAGCCCTGGACACTGCAACATATATCAGCTTCAGCGGATGGCGCTTTACTATAATTGATGTTAACCCGGCGTGACGGCTGTATCACCGGAGTACATATGTAATGTTTATAAAATTGGATAGCCAGCACTGCAACGACAATTGACGTTTCACGAACATTAGGGTCTATTCGAAAAGCAGTTCCGAGACCTGGCGTCGCTCTGTGGTAGAATGCTTGATTGCCACGCAGAATGCTTGGGTTCGATTCCTGTTGGGACCCTGACATTTATTATTGGCATTCAATCAATCAATCAATCAATCAATCATTTTATTTCCTTTTGATTAGGAGGAGTACAGGACTAAAAGCTCAAGAGCTTGACGAGGTCCCGACCCCGTTCACAAGTCGGCAAAGCAGCAGGAATGGCAGACAATCATGCATAAAGAATATCAAATAAAGTTATACGTATAACATCGCAAAAAAGGTAATACAAAATTTTATGAAACAAAACGCTGAAAATAAAAAAGAGAATAGTTGAAATGTATAGTCATGAAGTGGCATGAACATGAAAAAGTAACAATAGAATGGAAAGAATGGCCAGAAATTCTGAGAGATGTATTAATCAGGAAAACATAACAGCTGGGCGAAGTGCTTAATGTGACAGTTTTGTTTAGACGAAGGATCAAAATCTTCGCGGTTTAAAAAGTTTAACAGAGAAGGTAGCCTGTAGGACAATGATTGTTCGTCATAAAAAGTTCTTGGGGTGGGTACAGTCCAAACTTCTTTGTGCCTGGTGAGTCGAACACTTGTGTTTACCTTAAGTTTAGCAAGATTTATTGTGGTATTGGTACCATGCTTAACAAACTCTTTATAACACAACATCAGCCTGTAATTGTACAAAGAGAAAACTGGAAGAATATCATATTTTGGAAAAAGAAGTTTTGTAGAGGACAGATAGTGTTCAGCAGCAATATGTCGTATGGCTCTTTTCTGCAGTAAGTGCAACTTGCGCAAATTCGTCACACCGGTTGTACACCACACTAAGCTACAGTACTGTAACAAAGATAATACCAGTGCATTGTATATCATAATTTTCACCTTAGTGGGAAGAATAGATCGCATACGTGCAAGGACACCAATGGCCGATGACATCTTAGAGTGTAGACTATCAACATGTACATTCCACGTAAGGTGCCGTGAAAAATATACTCCAAGAATACTAACAGAATCAACCATGTCTAACTGCTGAGAGCCCAGAAATAAATTCATCTTATTTATCAAGGTTTTTCCTTTAGGCGTATATAAAATAACTTGTGTTTTTGAAGGGTTTAGTTTTAGTAAATTCACTGAAGCCCAGGAATCTATGGCAGACAGTGTTTTATTAGCCATGTCTTCTATCTCTGTTTCCAAGCTCCCTGTAATAAAAACTGTCGTGTCATCGGCGTAAGAGACAAATGTTGCGTTATTTGTGCAGTGTACAATGTCATTTATATAAATCAAAAATAAAAGTGGTCCTAAAATACTTCCTTGTGGCACACCAACAACGACCGGCTTCCTTGCAGATATTTCATTGTTAGCATCTACGAATTGTGTCCTGTCTGAAAGATAGGATTTTAGAAGAGCATGCGCTGTCCCACGCACACCATAGTTTTCTAATTTGCCGAGAAGGATGGAATGATCGATTAAGTCAAATGCCTTAGAAAAGTCGACGTATATGCCTAATGCCATTTCTTTACGACTAAATGCATCTATAATTATTTCTTTATGAGTCAAGAGGGCTGTTTCAGTAGAGCGATGCTTCCTGAACCCATGTTGAAAATCTTGAAACACATTGTGGTGATTAAAAAAGCATAACAATCTGATATGCATTAATTTTTCGATTGCTTTTGAAAACACTGGGATTATTGAAATAGGTCGATAATTGTTTATTTTCCCTTTATCACCATGCTTGTAAACTGGAACAACGCGTGAGATCTGCATTTGTTTTGGAAATACACCTGTAGATAATACTAAATTATAAATATGGGTAAGAACAGGGCATATGATGTCAAGCACATACTTTATGGGGCGAATCTGGATACCATCGGCGTCCAAGGAGCGGCTGTTACCAATATTACTGATTCGTCCGGTCAACGCTGCTGATGACGTCAGCTTTTTTAACGCTCTGGCGTTAAAAGTACCAATGTTTGTCTCGCCGTTCCTGGGTAGTCTAAACTGTCAATCACCTGTGGCACATACCCGCATACCTGTGGCACATACCCGCCCCGGGGTATGTGCCACTGAGTTTGCCCGAAAGAGTTTGACGACGTACGCGACGGGATTGTCATTATTCATGTCACGACCAGCGAGTCATATTCGTCAAACCATCTTATTATCCCCCACTAATTTTGGTCTACCCCAAGTTAAAGGGGTAATCACGAGATCATCCAGACGTAGGCGGCTAGATAGATAGATACGTAGATAGAAACGCTAAAAGTGCCTGCAGTACGCAAAGAAATGCTTCGCATTTAATAACACAGAGAATTCAAGAAGTGCTCACACACTCAACTTTTTTACACCCTTAAGGGTGTAAAAAGGGTGTTTATAATATTTACACCCTTTTCTCCTTGGTACAACACCATTTTTTGCTCCATATACACCCTAAGAGAAGGGTGTGCATGCAAAAAGGGTGTTAATGCCTTTCATAAGGGTGTTAATCTAAGAGATGAAGGGTGCACATTTATAATTGTAATAATAATTGTTGGGGTGTAGCGTCCTAAAACCGTCATATGATTATGAGAGACGCCGTAGTGGAGGGCTCCGGAAATTTAGTCCACGGGGGGTTCTTTAACGTGCACCTAAGTCCACGTACGCAGGTCTCAAGCATATTCGCCTCCATCGAAAATGCGGCCGGCATTCGATCCCACTGCCTGCGGGTCAGCAGTCGAGCACCATAACCACCGTGGCGGCTAGTGCACATGTAAGCATTAAGCTGAATCCATGCTTGGATGCATAGGCGTGCGCAGGGTTCACCTTCAGGGGGGGCGAAGGCTCATACCAGCGCCCCCCGCTCCTTGTTAAGTCAATGTATGGGGCAGACTTTGCGCCCCCCCCCCTCCTTAGGTGACTCGGGGGGAGGGGGGGGCGCCCCCCCCCCTCGTGCGCACGCCTATGCTTGCATGTTAGAATCACGCGCGTTGCGTAACGTGTCTGTTGTACTGCCTTTTTTAAGGTAACAATGCCGGTGGCATCCCAAAAACAAACACTCACAGCCCCAAGAGAGTGCCAGCGACTCCCTTTGCGGGAGTAAACGCTTGTCCCATATTTCACTCTCTTTTCAGGAGTGCTGAGAACTCTCTGTTGCACAGAGTAGGCACACTCTCCCGACAGAGTTCTGGTACTCTGGCTGAGCGAGAGTGAACAAGCTCTCTCGCCAGAGTAAAGTCACGCTTCTGAAATGGAGTGCATACACTCTCTGCGGGAGTTACGCTACTCTGTCACAGAATTTTATAATCTGGTCTGGCTAGAGTGCATCAACTCCCTCCAAGAGTAGAATCACTCTTTCTGCTAGGACTAATGTAAAAAAAAAAAAAATGTCGAGCATTTTTTACAATCTAACAGTGAACAGGCTGACATTTTTTTAAGCTTACGTCACATATAAGGGACAGGCATCGGCACACACATTACAATCGTACACAACACAGCAACACTGAACATATACCGCTCGCGCTACGGACAACCTTATGTTCAGCAACCGGTATATGTACCCATGATGTCTGGCCCCCCTTCTAGTGCCGGTGGCGCAACATCTTTATTGTGCGTATTGAAAGACAAACATACGCCGAGCCCGTGTAAGTATCTGGTGATAGTTAGGATCACTGTAGGCACGTCTGCCTTTTACTATAAAACTACATAACAATCAACGCAATTTTCGTTAAATTTCAGTTATCAGCTGGCATTCTGCCATATCGGCTCAATGTAGTTCAGCCGCTAATGCCTAAGTCTGGGAGCTGTAGCTACGCGCTTACAAATATAGTTGGGACAATCTTTCAGCAGAGCTGGCCGAGGAATAATCTACGAACGTTACGATCCGGCGTCCGATCCGATTTGCGGTGCTGCGGCATGTACTACAAGTACGCCAGAAAAACAACGCCGGTCGGCAAAACTACAACTCAAGCGCATCTCTGGCAATCCTTACAGTTTTGCTTACCTCGGCTACACTTTAATGGGATAGTAAGAGGCTTGAGAAATGCGCAAACCTCAACCTTCGCGAGCCACTTGCGCCGAGATCGGGCCAACCAAATACGACCCGTACGAGTACGACTCCCAGCGAAGGTAGGCCTAGCGTACCGGCCGAGTCCGTGTACGTGTCATCGGCGCTTCTGGGCTTAATCATACGCGATTCCGATGAGTAATAATGACTGTACGGTAGAGCTTTGGCATCGGTTAACCTGACTGAACCATTGTTTCTTGCGTACGGTGTCCGCACAAGGAGCGATGAGCGTCGATGCGACGCGCTTTCAGCCAGTGCACACAGGCCGCCGCAGATAGCCGCCGGGCGCACTCCCCGGCACTTCGCTGACATACGTGAAAACACAGGCTTGTCACTTGGTACGCCTTATTGAAGTAACATGAAGGCATACTTTCCTGCGCATTCAATTTGATTTTTAGCGATCGGTTAGGTAGTTGCAGCTATCGGTATAGCAATGCAAATCTGCACACTGACACAGCTGCTGCACTAGCATATCGTCGCTTGCACAAGCAAATACAGATTATTCAATCAAATACGCGCGTACTTATCGAACGACATTACAGTCGACATAAAGCTTCTGTGCACGTCAACCAACGGAAAGAGCGAGAAACGGCTGTTGTACTCGGCAGTAACAGCTGATAATCCGCCCCAGATCGTTGTAATTTTTGTATATTTTGTTTTCCATGTTATGATTCTGAAGGAAAGTTGGCGCTGTTGGCCATAGGCGCATGTCATGCGTGGCTGGCAGCAGTTTTAATCTCATGAAGACGCAAGGTTTAGTTGGGAAAGACAATCGCGTCTGTGTTGAGAATGCGACCCGTGAAGCGAAACGGCTTGTTTTGTTTTCATCAGTTTGTTTACGGTGTAGTCAGCGCTGTGAGACGTTGCGTGGTGGTTAATAAAGAAAAAAAAACGTTGCGTGGTGGTAGAGCTAGTACTCGCCTGGTAATCGGGAGGTGGCGAGGTCGAATTCTGCTGGTGAAGTCTTTTTTTTTTCTTTTTTGTAAGGCAGTTTTTCTGTTTTTTTTTTTACGAATGTCTCGAGTGTCTACGTTACTCTAGTGGCAATTAGCCTGCGCCATAAACTAATTTTTGGCGACGGGTTAGAAGTTGGCGCTGCTCCTTGCTTCTAAGGTGCCGCTGTTGGCGTTTTCGGAATGAAACGTTCACAATCACAAAACCATACTTTTGTTATCACTGAAAGTTATTCTACTAAGTTGACGCAATAAACTTGCATCTGTGGCGTCTACGCTCAAAGGCGTATGGTTACGAGACAGTTATATTGCTTTGAGGCGTCGCCATGGTCAGATGCAGGCGCTACATTGCTAAGGACGGAGTACCAGACCCCATTCACGCCGCATCGGCACGAGAGTTGCATAGATTGGGAACTCCGTCTGAGTAGCAGAGCGTTCGCAGCCTCTTTTACTCTTCCTTCAAGGAAAGAGTACGTTCGGCGGCTAACTCTGCGCTACTCCCCCCACGGAGTTAAAGAATTCTGGCGAGAGTAATGCAGTTGCCCTGCTCTTCAAGTACTCCCTCAAGTTCTGTGAGTGAAGGACATGGTAGAGCCATTGGCACATTGTTATTTCTCGTGATATTTTATTTTCACACAGAAAAAATCATGAAGAATCATTGCTTCACAGAACACTATTAGAACAATCGTGAAAATTTACAAGAAAATCCACAAACACTTTCTTATGCGCACTGGTACGACATGCGTCCTACTGTTTTATATCTTCCACAATAAATGTCAGCGAATATTTGTACGAACTACGCTCAGAACAAAGGTCGGAAAGTTCGATCTTTTACACTGTGGAAAGAAAAAAATATCTTTATGATATACGGGAAACCTTACGCGATTAATTATATCGATGGGCAAATTTCCGACATGAGAAAGACCCTAAGATGTAGCGCCAACTTGTTAGCTGCGATAATCCGAAATCATGGTAGCTGTTAGAGCGCGCGTCGTTCTCACAAGCTTCTCCAGTACGAGACGTGCTTGATCAAAGAGGAAAACAAGGCACTACTTTCTGCAACTCTTGCGGGAACACGGAGGGGTGAATATTTAAAATGCAAGGAAAGAAAGGTCAGCAAATGGCACTGTGAGCGTGGCACAGCCGGTGTAGCGCCTTTGGGAAGGGGAGAAGAGCATGAAAGAAGTGGTGAGAGGAGGCAGGGAGAGCGGCAACGGCATATCAGCATCTACTATACGTGGTACTCTTGCCCCCTGCAAGTGACGCCTCTGTAAGCAGACGCGTCTAGAGCCGAGAGCGCTTAACGGCGCCAAAGCATGCCCAGGCGATGTTCAGAGCAAGCATCAGTCTCCCCCCCTCCCTTCCCCCCTAAAATTTAAAGAAGCAAAGCGAGCGGGGAGTGAGGGGCGCATAGAACGCACGATGCTTGGGCACTCTCTCAAGGACAAGGGTGGATTTGCGAGCGCACTCAAGTTCTCAAGTGACGCAATCATCCTACATTCCGACGTTGGCGCACCGCAGCGCACCGCTTCCTACATGAGCCATTTAGGATGCACATGTTCTAATTTAGATTATTTAATAAATAATGATCGTGTTTTAATGATAAGCGTGGTACAGAAACTCCCGCCTCATAGCACAATGTTCCTCGAGTCGTAGCCACAAATCTCAAAGGCTGTGGTTTTTACTTCAATTTTTGTCAGCGACGAATACGTCACGGCCGCCACTATGATTTCCACTTCAGACTTAGCGCAAAATACCTGCACTGTTGGCAACTGTGGTAGCTCCGGTAGCTCACTCCTCGTGTGTGCCGCCGTGCCGCTGAAGACGATTTCCTCCGTGGTATTCGCCGTGTATTGGTGCGTTTTAATTGTTTTGTTGAGCTTGTTCGTCGTTTTCGCTGACCACGTTGCAACGTCGCTTTTTGTGCGCTGCGTGATCCGTGTCTTCTGACTGTACCGCACCTCCAAGCAAAACGATCGTACTCCTTGGGAGAAGGTTCCTTGGTCGCCGTGAAACAAGCAGTTGCCGCATGTCCTGTTCTTCGGTCCCAAGTGCTGCTGTCATGCAGCTAATTACAGGCAAGTAACCGTTTATTTATTCAATCCCGCATTTGTTGAGAGCTCCATTAATCAGTTTTCACGCTCGACGAAAGTCGAGGCCTGTTTTTTGCAACAAGCTGCGCACCCGCATAGTTACGTATTTGAATTCTGGAAATGTGCGCTTGTACTATTGGGAGTCAAGTACTGTTCACCAGAGCAGTGTAGTTAATAGTAAAATTAGGTTTACACGCGGACGTGCGTTCGCGCGCTCGCATTTACAATGTTTCGACATCGTAGGTAGGCCTGTTTCGATTCTCATTAATGGTCGCAATCCTTAATGTTGACGTTCTGACCGCATTATCCTCTCATTATAGTAATTTCACGCACACACACCTAAGAAAAAAAAAACGTGTTGATGTGCGGGATGCCATCGGCTGCGACGAGACAGTGGCCGAACGAGTTCGCCGTGCGCCGTTGTACTTGATTCGCCGTGCATGCGGCTGAACTTCGCTCAGCTCCGGAACGCTGGTTGTCGTTCATTCTAAAGTTTGACGGCGGACATCGCTTTTCATAGAATGCACATTTAAAGCACGGGTACATTACTGAGACGCGTACTTTTATTTGTTCAACAATGTCACCTGTTTCGTAGAGACTTGGGTGTGTTATCGGCCTTGAGTATACTAGAAGTTGGAACGTTCTCGAGTGTTTTCTATTGTTGCATTCACATAGCTTGCACGATGCGGATTGTTTACGTTCTTACTCTTCTTTATTGAAAAAAATTGGACGCTCCTGCCAAATATTTCATTTTATAAGCTGAATTAGTTCTTGAAATCGGTTGTAAATGTCCGCCCAAGCAATTTTCTCGAGCGAGAGCAAAACAGCATGGATAATCTGAGTTTCTTACGCACTCATATCTTTCTAAGTAGCACAAGCTCAAACTTATGAGGAGATTTTTTTCCAATGTGATGTTTATAACGGTACTATCCCTTAGTGCTTTTATGGAGACAGATCGCGGACTATAGTCGAGGCTCTTAGCGCATGTTGCGATGTTGCTAGCTTTAAGTTTTCTCGGCTTGTTTTGGTTTAAATAAAATGTCTTGGAATATTAACTACGGCTATAGGGACACATAAGCTGTGGGTGAAAGGGAAGGTGTGTGATTGTGAAGAGAAAGGCAGTGTGCCTTGTCGCACGCCGTTTCTTCGCGGAAGCTACGGGTGAAATCGGAGAGAGAGAGCGGGTGACTTCGGCATGTGTGCTGTAAAACGGAGAGATAGAGAGGGCGCCGTCGGCCTGGCCGTGCGTGCTGCGCGCGGCGGCGGTCGTAGCGGCTAAACGCATAGAAGGCCCGCGCGCCTTTTAAGTAATGTGCAGAGCTGAGATGGCCGTAGCTTCGTGTTTTCTGTCGTTACGCGCGCCTGGATTGCGGTCGTGTTATCGCTAAACGTCGGCAGGTGCGTTGAAGCAAGAGGCAACACTATGCGCTTGCTCGTCTGTGTCCCCGTCAAGAATGATTTGATTACGAGTGTTGGTGATAATTGAACTACATCTGTACATATTTTACCTAAGCGCGATCACAATTTCTGAATTATGTTCGCTGACAATTTAGAAACACTTAAATACAACAACGTACCGTGCAAATATGATCTCGCGTTTCTAAAGTGAACTTATATAATGATTATTTTTTTTTGCACTTTCGCCCGCGGTCATGGAGGGAGTGTTTTTTTTCCTCGCGACACAAGCTTGAACAAGCCCTCACACATTGATGTGTTTTTGTTAGACTGTACAGATTTTTTAAATAAAAATTCCATGGCACTCAGGCTCCTGTCGTTCTGGCACACGAGTTTTATGTCAAGGCGGAAATACTTTTCCGCATCTGAAATGACGTCGATGCGACTTAATTAACTTTTTAATTGAGGACTCGAGTGCTGTTTGTATCAGAAAGTTGTATTGCATGATAATTTGACATACCCATTTTTTAGAAATCACGATGGTTGCTTCTCCCACTCCTTTGAAGACGTAACCTTCGTGATTTCTAAAAAATAAGTATGTCATAAATTACCATGCTTACAACTTTCTAATGTAAACAACGAAGGAACGAAGTGGAAATTTTAAGGGCTCGCTTTTCTTTGTTAGACACAATATTAGAACCAGCAGACGATAAATATTATTGTCTGTTATTTCTCATTAATATAAAAACACTCAAGTCACCAATTAAAAAGCTCCGCTCCCATGATCAGCTCACGGCTGTCCGGCGGGCCGGAAGGCTCGGCTGTTCCGTGAGGTACCCGGAAGGCCGGCTTTCCGGTCTCTACGTGGGACTAATCGAGCCGGGTGCGCGACCCAGTCGCGTTGCGCAGGCCCAATAAAGTTGTTTTCCATTCCATTTCATCACGAAGGTTGCGCGTGGTACGAATTTCAGTGGCGAAATCGAAACTGATCGGGCCCGGCGCGCACGAAGCTCGGACTCTCTGTTGCCTAACACCAGAAAGGCCCTTGTCAGGGAAGGGACAAAATTTAAATGAAGGCGAGCCGAAGCAGAATCAGGTTGGAAAAATCTCCAAGCATACGGAAACACACAAGTACACAGCTTGTCGTTTCCATGTGATGGGTGGTGCTTATCTATTTCTTTCACAAACTATAAAGGGGCGCGAAAATCTAGTTCGCCTGTCTGCAAGAAGCGCCGAAATGGTTGCCCCAGAGTTTTATGCTTCCCAGACAGAGAAAAGGTTGATATTGCGGTTTTCTTTTGCACAGTCTCAAAGAAATGGATAAGCACCAAACATTACACGCAAAAGGTGATACGCTGACCATTAATCTCTCGCATGTTGCCTGGAGGCATGAAGTCTGCCAGCATGAGAACCTCACGATGAATGAACAAAAGAAAACTTAAGGGCTAGTTTTTTTCTTTTAAAATACTACTTTAATCAAAACCAACAGACAATTTAGCCAAGGAAGGCATGGGGACGTTATTTCTAGTCTTAACTGTATTGTGGTAATTATCAGGCAACTTATACAATTATATTTATTTTACAGTTCACAGTGAAATACAAATACTTAGTGGGTAATCTTCTATTTGTATTGGGTAGACGGGATATCTTGGTGCCCCCCAGAAACTACTGTTAAAGATATGAAGAACACTGTAGACGAGGCTGCTCGTTGTGAGATGTTCGACATTTTCTTTCAGAATGTTGGCTGCTGTTTGTTCTATGCAGTTCTGGAATGACTTCACAACTCTGACGAAGATAACACCACTCCAGGAGGTTTCACAAGCCACTGATACATTGACTAAAATGTCAGCGATGAAAAAAGTCTGTTGGAATGAACATGCTATGCAAATGTTGCCAAGAGCACGGAAAATGGATCCCACGAGGCTCCGAGCAAGACGTGAGTACACCAGAGTGTTAGTGCATCCTGGCTTGTAGTTGAATTGCAAGAAGCTGTACACGTTAAATTTGGAAAAAAATATTATAATTATTGTGTTTTTATAGAGACCCACACTTATTTTTCTACGCAACATACATTCAAGCGGTGCCCAGCGTACCGCTGTCATCGATGTGCAAAGAAGTTTATTCTATGCGCTATCATGGTTCGGAAAAATTTTCTTTCTCATGAAACTGACAAAGCTGTTCAAAGAGCTGCTGCCACTGAACTTACAATTACCCTGGTTTTTCTTTTAGCCAATTAAGTCATTTAGGTTACTGAGGGCATATGTACCTTTCATTATATACCAATGGGTATATTTATTCACTTATTGTGTGTTTGCGGCATTTGAAATGGTGCAGTCTGCCTTATCAGAGCAAAAATAACTCATTACCATTCTTAGAGTGTTATATACATGCATTGGAAATGAAACATGTTCATTTACGTATCTAATATTTACTTTCTAACATACTTGCAGTATTTAACATTTAGTTACTTGGCAATGTGACTGCTAGAGAACTCTAGACGCTGCTCCCCTGATTTTGTGGGATACACTATATAGTTTCAATCTCCCACTTAAAAGAGGGTTATAGTGCCCACATTAGAATTGACTTTTTACTCCCTCAGAACTCTGTGGCTAATTAGCGTATCTGCTATGTTTAAGACAAGTTGTGTCTTGTCATATTCACGAGAGCAACTTTTTGCGCTGTACAATATTTGAGCAAAGCCACATAGCAAATTCTTATGCACAAAATATTGTTCTCACTTTTTTCGATACAGGATGACATACCAGCAACACCATGTGTGGCGTTCAGTGGGATATCCCGAAGGATTCAGATTTCTTGTGGCTTATGGTCGATCATTCGAAATGCTTCAAGGTTATGACTGCAGAGGATGGACTTGCATAGATAATGTGTGCATACTGGCTGTTTATTCCGCAGTGAGACCGCAAAGCTTTCAACACGCCTGTAGTGCTTGAGCGATTTTTTCTGGACCTCGAGAAGACAACGCCGAGGTCTGTTATTAAGTTTCTCAACATTGTTGTCAAAGCCTCCTGTTCTTAGCTTACCACCACCTTGGGACTACAATGTGAATCATCTTTGTTCTAGTATTAACTGCGCCATGTATTCTTTTGTTATTTCATACAATGTGCCAGTTTAACCTTCTAATTCGTATTGGCAAGCCAACATGCAGTGTGCTATTGCGATTTTTTTTTACATGGCAGAGAACGTGTAAAATTTCATAATAAATGTATGTTTGTTTTCAGTTATGAAAAAAACTGTGTTGTGTACATGTTCTTCGCATTTATCCTATGGAAATAGATATGGAAATAGATATTTAATTACAGAAGGTGTGAAGAACAGCTTTCTCTAAAAGTGAAAACGACGTGTATAAGAGCAGCACTGTTATTTATG
This sequence comes from Rhipicephalus appendiculatus, assembly GCA_030522465.1. Lineage (NCBI taxonomy): Eukaryota > Metazoa > Arthropoda > Arachnida > Ixodida > Ixodidae > Rhipicephalus > Rhipicephalus appendiculatus. The sequence continues at coordinate 33,032 of JALIZH010031263.1, read as the reverse complement.
TATAAGCAGAATGTTTGATATGAACTAGATAACGCTGAACTCGCATGGTTTCGCCATGCCAGGTTTAACTGCAAATCAAGTTGCTGAAACGTGTATATGTCTGCATCTTGCGTGAGGCGCGCACACTGCTATGATATCATGTCTTCAATTGAACATTGTGTGTGTGTGTGTGTGTGTACACACACACATGCACATGCATACAGACGAAGAACACTCTTCTGTCTCGACTCACAGAGCCTCCAGCGGATATGCATGAGATGCTTACTCTATGTCAGACTCCAAATATTTAAATTTAATTGTATGACATGAAAAGGCAGTCTGAATTCTATATATAAATATAAGCAAGCTTACTGAAATGCATTGACGTTTTTGAAAGCCTTCTTTGTGAAGCGGACGAAACGGAGGGCCTTTTCTGTTATTACCCTTTGCAGTACCTAATCTCATGTCTCGTGCGTGCCCATTCGAGGCTCTTTGAGAGTCGATATAGCAGAGTGTGCACACCCTTCCAACACCCACGAAGAAGGGTGCTAAAATGCACGAGCACCCTAACACCCTAATTTTATTTTGCTGGACACCCTTCTTCTAGAGTGTTGAGACAACACCCTTTCAGAAGGGTGTAGGCAAAAACACCCTTAGGGTGTCCGTCTGGCGACAAGCCAGTTTACACCCTTAAGGGTGTAAAAAAAGTTTAGTGTGCTCACTCACCAGTTTTGCGCCGCACCAGCGACCGCCGGATCGTTCGCCACTCGCGAGATCACAGTGTGTCGTTCGTTGCACGGAACCATCACACGATTAAGGTTCCCGCAACTCCCTTCTGTCGATGACAACCTTCGTTGATGCTTGTAGTCGCTTGTGATGTCCACAAGGTGCACAGAACGATTTCCTTTTCCCGAACGCGGCCGAAGGGTTCGCGCAATCCTCGCTGCACTTCGATTCGGGTGGCTTGGCCTGCGACATGTTGGTTTGTGGGGACCGGCCGCCCGGCCGCCTGGCGAGGCTGCCTACGTCACTTCTAGCAAGTTTCAGCAAGTTACGTTCCTCCTTTCCCGGTCGTTGACCTTTTTGCAGTGAAGGTGGGTGGTGGTTGTGGTTCGAATAAGGAAAAGGCGCCTAATTTCTGCAACCCGGTCGGGAGCACGGCGCAGCGCCTGCAGTGAAGGCACAAACATCACAACACCACAAAAGCTTTTTCAAACGTTACTGCGGGGTCGTCCAGCCTCATTGTTGCCTCTCAGCCTACGCATTGTTAACGAGACGCCTGTCGTGCGGGGGGACGCTTTGTCACTGGAAAGGAGGAGCTGTACCCGCGCTGCGCCGGAGTATTGGCGGAGCATCCACGGAGCATAAGTGATGCGGCGGAGCAATTACGGAGAATCCACGGGATAAAAATCAGGGAACTCGTCCCGCTTCCCTCCGTTCATCGCCCACCGAAGTAAAAGGGTGGAAACCGAATGTATATGCTCCGGAGCATTCCGGTTTGAGTGAGGCTACCGGAGCTGAGAGGGAGCATCATCCCCCCGAAACCCCGCGGCTGGGTATATTTTCGTTTACAGTGTAGTCAAAGTTCACAGTGGCGGCTCCAGCCACGCAGTCGCTGTAGCCCGGTGTCCGTTCATAATCCTTCGCCCCGCGAAAGACGGACAAGGCGTTTGCTTTCTGGTTGAGGAGCAACCGACGGCAGGCCTCGCACGCGGAGTGATGTTATCGCATGCGTCCTGTTGTCGCCTGCGCCCTCCGTGCGACGGAGATGGGTAGATTGTTTCATCTATGCTTCAGCCGTGTTCCTCGCCAGCGCTTGCGAGGTTTTACTCCCGAGTACTGCACACGATGCGCGCACAAATGTTATTGATTTGGACTTTATACGGAACATGACGGCGACGACGAAAACCTGTACTCAGTGTCCATACAATTGTTGTCGCAGTAAAAAAATATACAGAAAAACCGTGGATGCGGGCTGGCCTTTTTTCTGGAGAGCTGCATCGTCTTCGCTGTAAAGATTTCGTCCGTGGACGAATAAAAAAATCTGGCGAATGTCCCATTGGTTTCTTTCTCACTTTCAGTACAGTTCTTACAGGCAACATCTTCTCGACACTTATTCTTCAGAAAGCACGTGCACAATGTTAGCGCTAGGCGCTGAGCCTATCGGGATTTCAAGCTAGTCGGCTACACGCTGTTATTACCGCTTGCGCAATCGGAAACTCACAAAATAGAGCAAAATCAGTTCATCGCGCACAATAATTATGCGAGGTGAGGAAGAACGGCTGGGCGAATACAATGCAAAACAGGGTAGGAGACAATTCACAACTGATATTTCTCGTATACGGACCAATCGAGAGTGTGTACCCTAATCATGTCACGTGCTTCACCGTTCTGGCGTCATGAAGAGCGCAAAAAAAAAAAACGAGAAACGCGACAAGAGAATAATGCGCTCGATTTCGTATTTTCAAAGGCTGTTTTGGGGCCCTTAGACCGACGGGTTGTGCAAACACGGCAACAAGATAGTAGTCAAGACACCGCAAACACAGCGAACTGGAAAATCGTACAGGCGGCGGAAAAGATGGTAGACAAAAAAAAATAATAAGGCAGCTTCGCACTAGTGGTGCGAAACCTGAACGTAGTGCAAAGCTGGGTAGCCTTCTTTGTTTCTCTTCGGTTTTCATATTCTTCGCTCTGCTCTTTGTTTCTTTTTCCGTGTTTCCGTTCTTTCTGTCTTTTTTTCTCTCTTTATTTCTATTGATTTCTTCTTCTCTCTTTATCTATCATTTTCTCTTTCTTGCTCGTTCAAATTTTCTTCCTATTTCCTTCCTTTGTTTCTCTCTCTTTCTGTTTCTTGCTTGCTTCCTCTTTTTTTCCTATTTTTATACGTGATTTTGCCTGTTTTACGCCAAGCGGCGATATCATACAACATACGACAATCCGGGCCGCTAAAATGCTCCGCACTTAATATCATCAAGGCGCTCGAAAAAGAAGAAGAAAAGTTCTCCTTGGAGCGATCGCGCGCGCGATATGAGATTGCTATGCTCTTCGTGGTTTTGCCTGCGTTACGCCAAGCTACAACAGCATACGATTACAGCGCACGAGGACGGCATACGATGACAGCATAAGACAGCCCGGGCCCCTAAAGTGCCCAGCACTTAAAATGCTTATCTGTGCATTCCCAGGCAAGTGGCGATACCTATCACTCAGTTGCGCGTGATGGTCTACGTGAAAGCTAATTGGTCCCTCTCTTGACATCACTCTTGTGTCTATGTTTTCACGTGGTGTCGTTTTAACATGCATTCCTACTCAGCTATCGGTTACTTTAAGTTTTTCATTGCCTTTACTTCTCTATTTATTTATACACTTACTCGAGCAAAAATGAAATGAAAAATATGCATTAACCCATCGATATGTATTCCTTGTCTATTTCACTTATCTATGCACAATGTAGTTCGTCGAAGACTCTAGGAATATGCTATCCAGCGGGTTGAGTCGTCGACCTTTAGGGCTGGAGGACGCCGCAGCATTCAGGTCAGGCAATATTCTTGAGACTTCTGGAGAAAAGGAAGATACAACTTCCGCAGAACTATTCTCGATCTGGCCATCTATAGAAGATGTCCACAGTCCATTTCTGCAAAGCGCATTCAGTTACTAGAAAAAGCGGTGAGCCGTGATGTTTGCTCATGACCACGTTGATGAAGCGAACCCGCCAGCCCATTACCAGCGTAAGAAGACACTGGAAGAAATTTACAGAAACAGGAACTTTTCAAGTGTGAACTTGCATATGAATGTCCCCGGGATATTTGAGAACGATACAAGGAATGCGTACCGACCTTCACAGGTGCGTTAGACAGGCGGACGCATTAAACCTAATTCGATGGCTTACGTCTGGGGTTGGCAACCTGCGGTCCGCGGGCCACATGCGGCCCGTGGGGCAGTATTACGAGCCCCGGCACTACCGTCCGCCCCCCCCCCCCCCTTCTTTTGGCACTTCCTATCTTTCATAAACTGAGTATTGCGCAAAAAACACAGCACCCGAAAGATAGAGACGACGACACCTGCGCAGGTGTCGACGACATTGCGCAGGTGCCATCGTCTCTGTCTTTCGTGTGCTGTATTTTTTGCGCAATCCTCAGTTGGTGAAAGAATGCACCAGCTAGCCCCTAAACGGGTGCTACTAGACTTTCTATCTGAAGGCCGACATGGCAGGTTTGACCTAAAATGAAATTTTCGTTTGTAAGCCATGTTCGTAAATTTCGACCTTGTGACATGCGCGCTGAATATGAACATGATTCCTAATCCATTTTTGTACATTATTCTCAATTAACCCCATCTTTGCTGTTTGCCTGCAAGGCCTCCTCCCTCTTACCCTAATTTGCCATGCGGCCCCCCGCTTTGTCGGCTTCAAGCAACTTGGCCATCCACCTGAAAATGTTGCCGACCCCTGGCTTAACGCGATCAAAACGTATGCACGGCCTCCAGATGTACGCACAAAAGCGGATTTCTGCGCGCTGCGTTCGTTGCGTTGAAGCGCATTCCGTCCATCTCATTAGTGTCGAGAGTTGTGAAAGCTTCGTGACATTAAAATGACGTCGTGGAAGAAGAACCGGACACAGGTGGCGCGCTGGTCACCGAACTCCAGCCAATCAATTGCGGCCAAAACAGGCAGTCCACTAGGGGGGACACGTCGAGAATAACTCCCCAGCCACAAAAAATGAAATAGGAGCATACTAGGAACTGTAACCAGAGCATAGAGCACAAGGGGAGAGCGGCGTCGGAGGAGGTTGCTTAATGGACGCTAGGCGCGCGCACTCGTAAATTATGTTCTTCATGAGCTCACCTAGAAAAAGGAAAAGAAACAAGAGCATGGTAGAAATTGTAACACGAGCCCCTAGGATGTAGGGACTTGAGAGGAGGTTGGCTTATAGATGCTCGGCGCGCGCTGTCCTATTTTTTGCCATCTGTAGTTTAAGCGCATTTCGTTCCTCTAATTTGAGTCGAGAGTTGTGAAAACTTCGTGACCTCAAATTGACGTTGAACAGGAAGAGCCCTAAAGAGACGGCGCGCTGGCCATTTCAGCCGCCAATCAGCGGCGGCTGAAATGGAGAGTCCATTACATGGACTCATCGAGAAGAGGTGGCCCGGTGAAGTAATGTATTTCATGTCCAGATACCCTGTTCGGGTAAAAAAATAAAAGACTAACGGCGGCGCGCCGCAATTATTGCGCGGCGGCGGCGGCGGCGTGGTCACTCTCGGGACTTCGGCGGCGGCGCGAGCGGCGTGAGCAAGAACAGGCGGCGGCGCACAGCTCTATATACTTCGACCACTACGAACGTTGCTCGGGCAGCAAGCACAGCTTACTAGCTAGTGGTGATGCATGCGTGCGACCATAAAAGCCTACGCGCAAATTTTATCGTGCTGCCGCTTCCAAACTTGCGAAGCTAAAAGAGAAGCACGCAGCCCTAAAGCATTGCATTTAGTGAAATAAATTTAAGAGGAGAGAGAGAGAGAGAAAAAACTTTATTAAAAAAGAAAATCAGTCAATCCCGTCAGGCGTTGCCCGGCGTCCCTAGCCGTCGGCCGGAATCCCTTGAGACACGGCAGCAGCAAGGGCTTGACTGATGATGTCCTGCTGGATGTTGAGGTCTGGGCTGCGGAGAAAATTCAACTTAATAGGGAGCTCTTCAAGGATATGGTTTTTTCATGGCTTCACCGCAGTACGGCACTGTGTTTCGGTGAAGGACAAGTGAAACTCGCACTTATATATCCGCACTCGTTTGTGGTTTCAGCTTTCTTTCCTCCCGCTGTATCTTGTGTGATCTGGAAATATTGTGCCATCCTCCTCTATGAAATGTCGAGTGCACTCTACATGGCTCTACTCTCCATGATGTCGCCACTTTGATACTTCGTCGCAATAAAAAATATGTATTAGGCTGAGGCTTACTAAAATCACGTCCGGCACTGTAGTAACCACTATACTCCTGCATAAATTTAAAAAAAATGCATAAGAGATAATTTATTAACATGAAAAATGTCCCATGAAGTAGAACAAGCCAGAAAGGTTGGCTTATTGGCATATCACAAGCATAATATATATATATATATATATATATATATATATATATATATATATATATATATATAGCTGGCGCGTTTCTGCTGGTGCTTTGGTAAAGAAAGCAGGTCCAGAATGTCCACAAAAGCGGCCAAAACGCAAGTGCGATTAAATTTCATGCATGTGCTATTCCATGATAAACTTGGTATACATAAACACACTTACATAGAGCCAGTGTCCAGGCGGTCACACCACAATAAAAAAAATAAAAGAATATTCCTGCCACACTGAAACTTTTGCAAAGTTGTTTTTTCCGAAGACAATTCGTGAATGGAACCGCCCGCCAGCCAGCGTTGTGGAATGGCCAACTACTGATGCTTTTGTACAAATTCTTCAGTTGTAATCGCTTTGACAATAATTTAAAACCGTTATAGTTTCACTTTGTCCATGTGCCTTATGCTTATTTTTTTTGTGAGCGCATTATAACCCTTTTCTTTAACACCTTTTAGTTGATGTGACATGTCTGTCGCGTCTTCACTTTCCTTTTTTACGTGAAAAGGAGTTGTCATGTCTTTCTGCAATCAGTTTGCACGTTCCAGTGCTCTAAACATTTCGTATATGCTTTGTATCTCACTCTTCAGGAGTGCTTTATTCCTTGTTCTTTTCGATTCGTGTGACAAAATTGTTGTATCATGATTTGTTCACTTTGTTTTGTACTTGTAGTTCCCACTCCTGCTTACAGCCTCATCTAGAAGCTAGCAGTACTGTATAAAAATATGAATTGATAAATAAATAAATGAATAAATAGGGCATACAGGACGCTGTATTAATAAACGTCTCTTGGAACGCAGATACCCCTGCCAACAATTGCAAGCAGCAGGTCACCTCGTGGCATGTTGAAAACGATGCTTATGCACACTGAAGTTCCGCAACACACGTTGCTAGCATGTTGCAGTGACAAAGATACCAGGGAGATTAAAGAAACCCTTTTTCATCACAGGGCAAAAGAGCAATGCATCAGCACACCCTCATTGCATTTAACGCAAGCGGAAATAAAATTTCTAGAAAGTGATATACACTGATCCGCTGAAAATTTGTCTGTGCTTAAAAAAATGTATGCTATGTTCTGGCATCATATTTGTTTTCTTTTAGTCTTTTTGCCCTTCGCCTTATCCACGCTACCTGACTGTTAACCTTTATTTGATACTTCGCAAGATGTGAATAAACCAGTTGTAAGTTTGCACACCGGCTGTCTTGTTGTCCCTCATGGAAGAAATCATGAACAACTACCAACTAGCTCAATTCATCGCTGTGGTAAACATTTATTACTCTTTGCCAGGGTTGTTAAAATGTGTTAATCGCTGTATTAATGAACTAGTGCAGGAAATGGTTTTCACTGAAATGTGGTGTGTCCACGGGGGCTTTCCTAGAAATTCTTTACATGTATTTAAAGTTGACGCTGGTAGGCTGGAAGGAAGGCGTTTATGTGTAGAAATCAGGGATATGTATTGGTTCTAAGGTTTGTCTGATTCTTAGTGATTTATACGTTAGCAAGATTAACAAACATTTAGAAGGCACCCTAGATAATTCTCTAAAGTGGTATAGCGTAGGTTTTTTTGAGACGGGGATGAAGGAAGTGTGACCCCTTCGTCCTGTCCCGTCCCAAAAAAAACTGCGCTATACCACTTTAAATGTCGTACCAACAAGGCCAGAAGTCAGCCCTTGCAAATAGATAATTCTGTTAAGTTTTTTTTCTTTATGTGCACGATTTCTTGATTTTTTGTAGTGGTGAGGACATTGACTCTGTGGTTACCTCAGAGAGCAAAAAATTTGAATTAAATGGAGGGGGCTGAACTAAAGAATGGCCTTGGAATAATGGAATGCAATTTCTAGACATTACTATAACAATTCAGAAGAACTGCACATGCTGGCAGTATTCTCCTAGATAGCCAGGGCCACTGTTAAACTTATCGTCGAAGCATTTTAAGGTTGTAAAAGATGGTATAGCCATGCCATGCCTTAAGTATTCCATCAATGATTCGTGTGAGCACAAAATGAGTTCCAGCTTTAAACCACAGCTTACATGTCTTTTATATGTGGGTTATCCTCGCATTGCAGTGGCCACTGTCGCTGAACGCTTAAAGAAGTCCACTTTGTTAGGTTCAAGCATGGTTGCAGAAAGCAATAGGAGGAAACATTTCATGGTATTCATTACATTCATGCATATCTCGCAGGCTAAAGAAAGTGGGAAGTTAGTATGGCATTAATGTTGTGTTTATGGCTTCCAATAAGCTAGGTAATAATAATAACAATATCTGTGGTTTAACGTCCCAAAACCACGATATGATTATGAGAGACGCCGTAGTGGAGGGCTCCGGAAATTTTGACCATCTGGTGTTCTTTAACGTGCACTGACATCGCACAGTACACGGGCCTCTACCATTTCGCCTCCATCGAAATGCGACCACCGTGGCCGGGATCGAACCCGCGACTTTCGGGTCAGAGCCGAGCAGCAGCCTGACCACTAAACCACCGCGGCGGACAAGTGGTCAATATTTCCGGAGCCCTACACTACGGCGTCTCTCAATCATATCGTGGTTTTGGGACGTTAAACCCCATCCATTATTATTATTATTATTACTGGAAATGGCTGCCTGTTGGCGTCAAGTGCTACGTGACACCAGGTTTAAATGCGCATATATACCCCTTACGTGGATGGGGGGATGACCGCCACAGTAGCTAAGCCAATAAGCTGGGTAAGATTTGTACTGCTGTGCAGAGATAGAATAAGCAAGTTGGCAGCGAGGTGAGAAGAAGGTGGCTGACATTTTTTTTCGCCGCAAAACACACCAACAAATTTACCTAGTTCAGTACAGGCATGATATATAAGGTTCCTCTTAGCTGTGGCCGCTTCCATGTGGGACAGACGGGCCACTGTGTTAACGAGAGATTATTGGAACATGAAAGATTGCTGACCAGAGCCTCAACATCTAGTCTATCTTTACATTGTTGAGAGTGCAAGTGCACGCCAAAATTCTATGAATGGACAGTTTTGTGCAGGCACAGGAATGAAGAATCATGTCTGATGATTGAGGCATGGCATATTAGAAGTAGTGGTGGGGCATATGTGAGCCAACCTTCGATTAACTTGCATAAAGAAGAAATCAAATGTCTTAACAGCTATCTTTCATGAAGACCCCCACGCATGCCGGATTGATAGGGTCACCTACTGCCTGGTCATGCGCTAATAAGTTCCCGTGCCTTCTTTCTTTTCCACTGTTGTGCGCCTTTGCAGTTGTTAGTTGGCGCTCGTAGTGTCTTCACTTATTTCTTTGTCCGTGTTTGCATGCCCAGTCCTTTAGTATTAATGCTTACCAACTAGCTCAGCTCTCTGTTATTCTAGCAAGAAGAGTGGTTTGGGCTCGTGGGTATGTAACGTAAGTGGAATAGTTCACACCTATACAAGGACAGAGTAAGCACTCTGCTATCTTTAAGATCATCCTGTGAAGCACTGGTGTGAGTTGTCTGAAAACCATGATAAAAATAGTAAATTTATCTAAAAGGGCTATATTGGCCTGAGGTAAAGGTTGCATATGACAGAGTGGACAATAAAGCATGTCATAAATTTAAATGGGAGTCATGTAATCAGTAAAATTAGTATCAAGCAGCAATAAGCATAAATGCTGTGGTAAAATGGTACAAAATTCATGATGGTGGACGGTTGTATTTCAAGGTGAAAGCGTTAGATGCCTCATCAAATGGGAAAAGTGACTGTCTGCAGCAGTAGAAACAAGAACAATGTGAATAGCCACGTGATCAGAGATTGAGGCTTGATGACTTCATCATAATGCTGCAGATTAGCAATATTTGTGACTTCATATAAGATGACATTACGTGACGACATAACATGTAATTATCGCATGGTCAAAGGTGTGCTAATCCTGCAAACAGTGCAAAAATACACATGAGGTGCAGAAAGCTTCCAGGCAGTGGGGGGCAAGGATCGATACATCAGCTGTGCAGAAAAAGATGGCTCACAATTAATCCCAAGTTTACCAACACAGTCAGTCCGATTTCCTCTCTTTGAATCTTTCCTGCCCTTTCACCAGATGTTACACCAGAAATACATACTATATTGCACATTACACTTTCGTGTATTAGAAAGTGATACGAATAAGACGTATTTGCAAGAAAATAAAGTAAAACATGTACATGGATAGAGGTACGTAGTAATAGTGTGATGTACCTAATGAAGTCCCAGTGAGGAAAATAATCAGCTGCTTTCTTGAGAGGAAACCAGTGACTGGAATAAGGAGTGAAGTGCAAAATTGCCATTAGATTATATTCAGATACAACTCAAGAAAAAAAGCGGCTTTTCGGTGTCAAAGGACCCCCCTCCAGCCAATGGCGCCACCGTGTCATCGTGACCCTGTGGCAGACCGCCTTCGCGCCACACTCACTAGAGGAATCGCAAAGCAGTGTGTCAAAGCGTGTCCCAAAGCATGTTACAAAGAGGCCACGACACCATTGCTGGAGAGAGGTCCTCTGACGGCGAAGAGCCGTTTTTTTAGTTGTATCCTATAATTCGGTGCCGTGAAGTTGTGCGAATGAGCTCCTAGTATTTTTTTCATTTCCAAAGTTTCACAGATATTCACTCTCTTGATGTGCAATTTGCTTTTTACACAATATCTTGCAACACCACCTATACAAATGGAGTACGCTTGTCATTCACGAGAACATGCACCTGACAACAATGGCTGTGGTTGCATGGAAGACTGATTAAATGTAATCGTTTGTTGACCTCATTAACCTTGCATTTGTAAAATACTAGAAAAAATACACGTACATGTAGTTTCAATGTGCTGTGCTTGGTGAGGATGCAATCAGAGGAAATGAATAGAAAAGCAGATATTCTAGCCAGAGCGTGTATATAGCAGAAGACTGTCCCTATGCTTTCATTGACTGCTCTTTGTAGCACTGCCATCAGCAGACAGAAGCAACGTTTGCAAACACGCGTGGTTAGTAAATTATGATATCCTTGTTAGCAGCCCTACCTGTCGATGAGGCTTCGTCTCTCACAAAGCAAAAAAAATTATTGTGGGTCCAATAAGTGATTTGTGATAATCGTCAGCTCACCAGTGGCATAAAAGACATAGAAGGTTTGAGAACAGAGTCGTCAGTTAACCCTTTAATGCCTGAATTATGAAGCCACCGAACAAAATAAAACTTGTTTTCATTTTCCAGCTTTAAATAGCAACCTTTAATTGATTCTGCAGTTAAATTATCTCAAATGCAGCTTTAATGCATACTTTTAGGTATGTGACGAATTCGTGATATACCACAGAAGCGTGGATCTTGTAACAAAACGTGCTTCAGAACTACGTCAGATGTCGTGTGCCACCTCTTGGGTGCGGACACACCAAATAAACAAAATTATTGAAGATTGAACTTACGTCACTCAGGCGAGAAAGAACGAAGAAGTGAGAGCTGTTGCACGTGCTTTGCACTGTCCGCCATCAGCTACAAAACAATTGGTTCTAGCATAGAATACCTTACACGAGATGGCGCTAGATTTTTCATTCTGAAAGCTACGTTCCCCATGAGTACTTGACAGCCGGCATTAAAGGCGGCACACGTTTTGTGACTTGCTTGCTCGGAGTTTTTCGGTATGTCGCGACTTCGCGACACCTGGCAGTAAAGGGTTAAGGGAGATTGCGAAGGGGATGTGCCCCCCGCTCCCTCTGCTTGGCATACCTTTGCAGGCCCACTTACCATTTCTGTTTTGTTCTAGAGAAGTATTGTACACTGCTGGAAGGAACCATGTATAAACAAGATTCCAAATTTTAACTACAAAAATTACGAAGCAACCTCTCTTGTGAACAGTCACTTTGGCATTTTCTGATCCCCCCGTCTTGGCAAATCCTACGCCTCTTTCTGAAAGGTACATCAGCATGTACTGCTTAGCCAGATACAACACCACCACAGCTGGCCACAGCGTGTGCTTACCATTGCAATGATATAGGCCTGTAGCTCCCTTCCAGGCAACTACAGGCCTATATCATTAACCTCAATCACCTGCAAGTTACTGGAACATATAATACACAAACATATCATGATATATCTTAACGACAACAACCTTCTTCTCATAAACCAGCTTGGCTTTCGCAAAAACCTGTCCTGCCAATCTCAACTTTTCGAATTAGTTACCGATCTTCATCAATCACTGCACTCGTCCCTGTCTGTCGACGCAATCTTCGTCGATTTTTCGAAGGCATTCGATCGCGTCCCTCACAACCGTTTGATCTTAAAAAAAGGAATCTCCAACTAGACCACAAAACAACGAAATGAATCGAACAGTTTCTAACCAACCGCAAACAGTTCGTCAAAATACAAAATCATATCTCGACCAGCGAACGCGTCATATCAGGGGTACCACAGGGGGTCAGTGCTGGGCCCACTTTTGTTTTTAATCTACATTAATGACATATCAACCGACATAAATGCATCAATTAGACTGTTTGCAGATGACTGCATAATATACAAAGAAATAAGGACTCCTACCGACATTATTCACTTACAGTCTGCCCTCAGTAAACTAGCAGATTGGTGTTCCTTATGGCAGATGCAAATCAACATAGATAAAACAAAGCACCTTAAGTTTAGCATGACAACAAATTCTCAGAACAATTCATACACAATTGACAATAGCATAATTGACACAATTTTGACATATAAATACTTAGGTGTTATATTGAATTCGACCTTGACCTGGAAGAACTTCTAAAGCCTTAAAGAAGCTCGGCCTCTTGAAGCGACGCCTTCATCTCGCGAACCATGGCACTAGGTTGTTAGCTTATAACTCGCTCATTCGTCCCTCGTTAGAATATGCATCTATTATTTGGCATCCCCATCACGTCACCTGGACAAATCACCTCGAAGCGGTCCAAAACAAAGCAGCCCGGTTCATCTTATCATCTTATTCTCGATTTCAAAGTGTCACAAAACTAAAAAGCACCCTTGATATGCATTCACTCGCCTTGCGCCGAACACTTGCCCGGTTATCCTTCTTTCGCACCCTCTACCATAGCGGCACGTCCTTTTCGCGATCTCACATTTATCCCGCGCACCACATCTCTTCTAGGTTAGACCACGCCTATAAAGTCAAACCAATTTTTTCTCACACTGATAAATACCGCAATTCACCTCTCGCACTCTCAATAGATCAATGGAATTCACTTCCATCTAGCATTGCCACCATCAACGATCATCAGTCCTTCCAGTTAGCGCTCCACTCGTTTCTCGAGCGCGATACCACTTTTTAATAAATCATTTTTATTGTATTTATACCGCATGTGTTCATTCATTGTGTTCATCTCAGAAACTGTACAAACGTGAAAACAGTCATCTCGACGCTATTGATATTTGTAAATCATGTGGTTTGCAGTATATTTATAATATTTCTTTTTTTTGTATGCCTAATATTTGCAAATCATGTGGTTTGCACTGTATTTGTAATATTTCTTTGTTACCTGTTTGCCTGAATTATCACCTTTACGTTTTCGCATTGTATTGATAGTATTACTTTTTCAATCACTGTATGCCTGAATTGTGACTGTATCTTTCGCTTCTAATTAATCCCCCCCTATGTAATGCCTTCCGGGCCCTTAGGGTATCCAAATAAGTAAATAAATAAATAAATAAATACTGAGGAAACTTGTTCTGTCTGACGGGGCTCTGCATTATGTGACTCCTGTAAGTGGACGTAGCAGTGACAGCCTTAGTCATAATGTTCACACCAAAGTGTCTTTTCAAGTGTGAAAACGAATTCGAGAAAAAAATCCCGGATGATTTCCAGCCTTGGTGGTTGTTTTGGTCAGCGGAGTACGAGAGCACCAAAAATTTGGAGGTGGGGAGGTGAAGCCCACTGCCATTGATGGGAAAACAGGCGGGGAAGAAGTTGAAAGAACTGGAGTCGTTTCAAGCACAGGTAACAAAGACATAGTGATTTGTATGAACAAAGAAATAAAAGACAGCCAGGAGTATAACAGATGAAAGAAATGGCCGTATGTGTTACATACGCTTTGTGCAGACAAGTGTAGTAGAGAGGTTATATGATGTAGTGTGCTACACTTGGCTAATTGAACTGCAGCCATTCAAACTTCAAAGATTGGGTACCAGCGAATACATATAAACACATACACAAGAAGAAGGCGGTACACACGGCCGAATGCTGGACTTTCAACTGTGCTTTATTTGAAATCACATGCCGCACAAGACCTCTCACACATCCGCATTCCCACGACACGTGACACTTAGAACTTATTTTCCTGCTAGGTAGGCACACTCTTTTGACGTCGGAGAAGGACGTATCACTGAAACAGTTATCTTTATGATGTACAATTTGAAATGCTTCTAAAATCTCCCGCTCATATCTAGTCTTTCCCCTACCTAAAATGGTCGTGCGATCGAACATCCGCTTACAAGATTTGCATTTCATGTAACTGCAGTAATGAACAGCCAAATTGCTTCCCAGGTCCCTGCTCAAAGATCTTATTTACACACCTTCCCGTCTGCCCAATATAAACTTTGCCACACATCAGTGGAACGCAGTGAAGAACACCACTCTTGCACTCAACGAAGGGTTTCATGTGCTTAACTTGACAGGCCTCTTTTCATTTCGCTAGGATAGGTAACAACCATGCTTAGTGTTACGTTCAAAGATGGCAACAATAAAGTGCGAGCTCTCTGTCAGCAAGAAAAGAACGACGTGAAGACTTAAAAGATTTTAAAATCAAGATGCATCATTGTACACAAACAGCGTAAGACGCATGTGTTCTAGTAAAAATTTACGTTCTCTTTTCAGTTTTAGTGCCTGCTGCAGACGATTAAAACTATTTTTCCGCTGGCGATTCGCAAAAACACTAGTTCAGCCACGTTTCAGCTCCTTTCCTACCCGGGAAAGTTGCGCCGTATACGGCGAAATTTTACTCATCGTCTGGCCACCATGGGAAATGTTTATACACAACGGTTTGCTCGGCCCTCGGCTACCTCGGGCTATGTTCGGTCTGCAAAATTAGCCAGTCTCATCTCTATTTCAATGGCGAACTCAAAAACGATTCGACAGGTTACGCGCTAGCAAACGGGAATACGACAACACTGCGCTTACTGGTTTTCGTGAATAGCAAATGAGCGCAAGTACGTGAAACTGCGCAAGCAAGGTTAGTGCCATTTTGACTCTTTACTGAAAACGTGTTTCCGTTGCCTCTGAGCTAATCATGCTCACCTTATCTTGGTGCGATTTCCCAGAGGGTACATTGCGCGAGCTAGAATAATCGGTGGCGCGGAAGAAGGACCACAGTCTGTGAAACTCTGCGAAAAACCAGTTGTTGCTATCTACGGGAGACACGAAACTTAGACAAGCAAAAAGCATCGCATGAAGGTGCCTACAGCAATGTGCAGTAATCGCGAGTGTGCACCTCTGTTGCCAAGTGGGTGACGCTCATTTTTCAATGCTAAGTTCCACATAACAAATATCTGGGCATCACTCATGCACCGCAGGATGTCGTACGTGCGTGCGGCCGCCCCCGAATGATAATCAGCTGTTGTGGCACAGGGTACGCAAAGCTTTGCGGTAGCGTTTGTCCCCGTTGTGCACGCGTCATGCGCTAACCTGTTGGGCATGCACGTTATATTTCGAAAATAGCATATATACACCACGACCTCCTCGTGTGATATACACCAGTAACGCTAACGCAACGAACCCCATTTTACCTGCCTAACGTGCTGTTTGCGTCCCTGACGATGCGCGCGTGTATTTGTAAAACAAACGTTGGGTATTTACCTGCGCTCCTTGCAGGCGCGCACATTTTTTATAGCTATTCAAGCGAAGCTTGTACTGACTGACCTGTGAAGCTGCTGTTACAACTCAGAGTGCTTTTTTATTTTTATTTTACCTCAATTGGCATGTTGCACATACCGGAGGTGGGGTGGGGGGGGATGATTAATGGACAAGAAGCTATGTCAGGGCTTCAAGAATGCGTTCGCGCACTTCCGCTTCAGACAAGCTCTGGCATGTAGTGGTTGCAGTAACCATGCTGCAGAGGCAGCTTGGCTGACAAATAGTAGGCAAGACCAATATGAAATTAAATAGTGAATTCCCCTGGTGCATGGAGTGCAATAATATTCGGCCTACAGGATTAAAAAGAAGCCTTAACTTCTGACAAGCAGCATTTCTTCTGTTTAAAAAGTGTTTCCAAGACCCTTTTTAAGGGGCTTGTCCTATCTGATAAAGCTGGGCTTCATCAGGCACCGGCAGTACAGATGTGAAGTATGTGGCCTCATGGATGCTTGTGCCTCCTGATGTGTCCTTGTTTGTGCTGGTGCCTTCCATTAATTTGATTTCACCGTCTGGCTCCTCCTGCTGTGTGCTGGTACCTCCTATAGCTCGGGTGCAACCATTGGGCTCCTCCTGCTGGAAGGGTTCGAAAAATTGCCTGGGGGGGACACTTCTCGCCCAGCGCCAGCTGTCCCAGTTGGTACCAGTCGTCAGTACTCAGTGCAGGAGCATTAGGAAAGAGTCCTTCATATTTCTTCTGTACTAGAGCCTGGTGCTTGCAAAAGGCACCTTGCTTCCCAAAGGAACGCGTGCATATTCCAGTGTCCGCAACAACTTCATAACTGATGCCGGGGTGGGTGGCACTGGGCAAAACGTATTGTCTACTGCCTACCACTTGGATGGCCTCGGCTGCACTGTCTGGCATCCTCGACAACAGCCGCTTGTACATCAATTGATGAGTTGTAACAAGGCTGTAGTCATGGCGGAGGACACGGCTCTCAAAGTATTTCTCCCACACCAGAGCCATCGAGTCCACCAGTGCCACTGCATTTAACGCCTCAACTCTGTTGAGGATGATGTCTATGAAGCCGTGACATCAGGTCACCTAGGCATTTTTCCATTATCCGTCTCATTTTTGTGAATGAATATCACTTTCCCTGATGCTTCAGTTACATTACTGGAAGCACCATCTATGCAAATTTTCCATGCATTCTGTTTACTATCCAGAAGAGCTGTTCTGATGATATTCATACTTTCAGAACAACGTAGGGCTTTATTGCATGGTAAAGTGCCTGCTGTTGTGCTTTATTGAGAGATTCGTAAAGGTTCTGGTTCATGGACGGTTAATAAAGTACAAAGCTTAACAATTGGCCCTTTGTGCCCAAAATCTAGTTTGTGTTCCATGAAATTTGTGGTAAAGGGAGGCTTTGTGTTTAACTTTGGCAAGTTCTCAAATAGAAACAGTTGCTGCAGTCGAGAAACAGTACCGATGCACTGGGGACCTTATGCTTTCTCTCTAGTGGTTATGGTGCTCGACTGCAGACTCGAAGGCCGCGAGATGGAATCCCAGCCTCAGCGGCGGCATTTTTTATAGAGGCAAAATGTTTGAGGCCCGTGTACCTAGATTTAGGTGCACGTTAAAGGGCCCGTCAACAACCCCGAGGTCCAAAAATTGTTATAGCGAGAAATATGTGCACTTTTGCTATGTGAACCTACTGCCGCAAGAATTTTGCGAATACGCGCAATAATAAGGAAGTTACAGGGGTTACAACATCCGTTTCAGCTGGTTTCAAATTTTCGTGCGGCCTCGCCACCCTTCTCCGCTGTAGAAATGGGGAGGCGTAGCCCGTCGTCGTGACTCCCCCCCCATTTTGGCAACGTGACACGATGTCAGTGATACGTCATCGGCGTGCAGCCAACGACCGAGCAGGGCTTCCCCCCACATGAGCACGTGTCAGCGGCGCAGGGAGGAAGCACGATGCGAAGAGACGACCCTTTCCCTAGCGGTAAAGTAGCGAGACGCCTCTTTATCTTGGAGGCTTTCGTTCTGGCAATACTATAGCAATACCGCTTCTCCCGGTAGTCTCGGGCTGTACAAAACGGCAGAGGGCAGCACAGGAAAATGAAAATGCGTACTGCGCGGCCGAAACTGCATCACCGTAGGGCCAAGGCGCTGTTTCGTAGGGCAAAAGACTCGACCAGCTCAGTGCCACGTCAGGTCGGCGATCGCCGACTTGACGTCACTGCGTGTACAAGGAGGATGAGTCAGGTGTAGGAAAGCAGCGCGGGAATTGTTTTTTGAAATGGAGGGTCTGAGCGGCGCGCAGCGCTGTAATATTCGGGAAACGTGGTCGCCGCGGTCTACTGTACGAATTGGCGAGCTTGTTTGGGGGGTGTTAAAAAAAAGTAGGAGCCTGTTGACGGGCCCTTTAAAGAACCCTGGATGGTCAAAATTTCTGGGAGCCCTATGCTACGACGTTCCTCAGAATCATATTGTGGTTTTTCGATGTTAAACCTCTACAATCATTATTATTATTGCCGTGCTTTCTCAGCGAAATTCCACAGTCCACTGCAGCCCGTAGAATTGTTGACAAAGTCTGGTGGTTTTATGGTCAAACTTAACTTCGAAATTGACCACCCTGCATGAACTTTTATGGAAGTACATTACAACAAATGGTACGCTTTTTTAAAAATGATCTAACTATATTGAAATGGTCTATTCAAACACATGTGTACTTCTCACTGTAGACAATGAAATAGCTTGGTCATAACAATTAGAAACTATTTTACTGAACGCAATAATGTAACTTTGCTGTATGGGTTAGCAGTAGTAGAATAGCACTGGCATAGCCAGGGTAAAGGAGGGGGGGGGGTCTAATTCCCGCGAAAGTTTTCAATTTTGCGTTTTATATACATGCACACAAATGCACGCATGAACACGCATAAAGGACAATTGAAAACTCCCCAACCCTTTGAAAAATTTCCTGGCTGCACCACTGCACAAAACGTTAAAGAGACTGTGTACCGCTCGGAAAAATTTTCTTGATTTTGATGGAAATGGGGTGGTTCCTTGTCACCAGTGGAAACAAGCATGCTTTTGTCCAATAAAAAAAAAGTTGTATTTTTAATTTGGCTCTTAAAGTCATGAAAGTATGACCGCTAGCATCACCCTATGGAAATCTGGTTCAAGCTATTGGGAGGACCAAGAAACCCTGCATGTAGCGTTAATCTCCTTAAAGAAAAATATGCATAGCTTAAAATTGAATTTTATGCTCTTTTGGTAGCTTTCCCTGCTGTCAAAGAGTAAATATTTTTTTTCCTCTCGCGTTGAAAGAGGCACTTGGTGGCGCTGCCGGTGCCACGTTTGCCTGCCGGCCTACCACGGAGAAACGAGAGCGTGGCATCCGACGCTGCTCAGAAGAAAAAAAAGTCGAAAGCCGGCGTAACAGTGTTGCTGGAGCACACGAAGTTCTCTGCTTGATTGCGGTGCTTTTTCAGGCTAACTAGATTACGAGCTCTAAACTACATTACGGTAATCGTTTTATTATTAAACAAAACCTAATTCAGTCTGCGAGGACTGCATGTGGTTCTAGATTTCGACTTTCGCCGACACAACTATTGTCATTGCATGCAGTAACCAGTGTTGTGGGCGTCTTCACACCAATACATGACAGAACGTAGATTGAAAAACTCAGTTTGAAGAATTGCTACTCGCTTTCCAGAGAAACTGCTGCCGGGTTGGACACTTCAGATGGTACGGTGCGCTTTCTATTCCGACATGAGACAGAAAAACAATGAAGCACGGTAGACAGGCACAGGGTGAGACAAAATTTAATTTTTAAATTTTATTTGGGAAGTTGAGTTTACTCAACCACGTGACAAGTACATGAAAATACGCTGTATGCATGGTTTTGTGCAAAGGAAAAAAAAGCTGCATTTAACAGCTTGACTGGCCCCTTCACCGAAAAAAAAATCAAAATTACAAAAATTACAAAAAATTACGACAATACAAAAAGAACACGCATGTGGCCCATGACAGCAAATAACAACATAACAACTCTGAAATAAATACAAATTATTCATAACAAAGCAATGTATGAACGAATGAAACTAAGTAACCATTACAGAAATAACCCAACATTCATGAACAACACAGTCAGCACATCCAATTTAACATGTCAGTTTCGGACAATATACGCAGATTATCAGTTAATTTTCATTTGTTCATCGCACTCTGAAGAGGGTAACGTAGTGTTTTGAAGCCATAGTTGGTGCGTGGACGTGGTACACGCCAAGTATACCGAGTAACGCGACTGGCAGGATTTAGTTGCAAGGTGGCCAAAGTGCGCAAAAGGATACTTCCTCTGTGTATTTCTGATTTAAGTGCATTCCTTTATGCATAATTTCTGTGTTCGTGATTTTCTTGGTCTTTTTTGTGGCTGAAAACCAGCTTTTCTGAAAGCAAGTGTAAACACCTTCGTCTTTGTCGACACATTTTTGTTCCGTTCACCACAGCAAGTAAGGAGTGAACATGCATCCGAGGACAAGCCCCTCGTGTGCGCTCCGGGCTTACAGTCCTTTGTCTAAAAAATACGGATGTCTAAATGCTTCCTCTGGAGTCAGCTGTATGTAAGAAATTGTCGTGCAAGTTCTAAGGCAGTCCGAAGACGCTGCGCGCCTCTTTACTCGCATTTGTTCTTTGGATCGTGTTCGAATACTTTGAGTTCCTAGCTTCATTACACCTTGTGTCTGTCATGTCCGTCGATAAGTTGAGATGCTGAGGGTAAAGAAGGTCTTCAACAAGTGTAAATTTCGCGGAAACCAATGCAGTTCGCTTGTAAGTTTGAAGCGATTCTGGTGACGTACTGAGGTGCCGCACGCTGAACCACCAAGCTCTTCATCGTCGAACCTCGCAGCCTTTTCGGCAACCTTCTAGGTGAATCGCATTCAGGGTGACAACAGGTTTGCTCTAATGAATGTGAAAATAACTTTTGATGTAATTAGACAGGATTGCACGTGCAAACTATGTGGTGGAAGTGTTAAGGTAATTGGAATTGCGGCTGTCCTTGTTGAGGCTTCAGAGTATTAAAGGAGCACTGACACAAAATTTTGAAGGCGAGATAATGAGCAAGATAGTAAAGTTTTGTGGAGACATACACTACATCTACGAAATATCAAGGGCAAATACAGCCTAGAACATATTTAAAATCAATTTTAAAGTGCATGCCGCGCGACTGAGCGAGATGCAGAGCCCCCCGCGACGCCAACATCAACGCAGTGGCAATGTAAACAAACCTACGTCACGAGTTTGTGTTGGCTGGTTGCTGGCACACGCCTTGCACTTGCGCTGCCTGCGATTCCTTCCTCCTTGCCTGCGGCTTCGCGTGTGCTGGCTGTGCTGGCTGTCACTGCGGCGGCCACTCGCGCGCGTGGCGCCCACGTCACAGTTTTGCGTGGTCACGTGGCCAGCTGCGTTTATCTTGCCAGCGGAACTGCTCCTGCCTAGCTCGGTGCTCTTTGAAACCAAAACTGCGACTGGGCGCTCCAAAAACGTCTCTAAATAAATAACAGTCGCGCACTCGCGCAAACGAGGTTTCCAGCCGTGATAAGTGGGTCATAAGCTACCTATTGCAACGAAAAAAACAAGGTGCAAAATTTTTGTGTCAGTGCTCCTTTAAGTACTGCAACACTGGATGCTGTTCTTTTGTTTAATGGTGGCAATATCGCACGTGCCAAAATTCTGAAATCATTAGGATTGAAGCCTAGCCAAAGTACGGTCAATTTGCTAAAGAAGGTTGACCACAATCGACAATACATTCCAAATAGAGCTACATGACAGTTTACCATAGAAGCTCAAAAGTGAAAAAAATACTTTGGCAATGCTTACCAAGCTTGCAGCTACTAAATAAAATAGTTGTACTGTGTTTGGGGCAAACGATGTTTGCTCTTCAGCTGTTTTCTTACTTTAAACCCAATTATCTCAAAACCATGTTTTTTCATTACTTAGGTGTCATTATTTCCCATGTATTCTAAAATAATGAGTTGACTGTTTTTCTTTATATTCTGCATAAGTGCATACATCTACCGAACCAGAATTGAAATAACGCAAGTGACAGTGTTTGTGTTACAAATTTATAAAGATGCTAATTTAGTCGAATTTCGGTTCCAATGGTAAAACATTCACCAGAATTGTAATATTAGTAAGATATTAAGGCAGTGGTCTCACTCCGGCAGCACGTAAACCTAGTTTTCATCACTTTTACTGCTGTTCTCCTTGTTTTACATAGTTGAACTATATATCTTTGAAAAGCTTGATTTTTGTACATTTCAAATATATCAATTAAAAACAAGTCAACCTTTAGAATTTGGAGATGAATAACGGTTTTGGCTGACTATGCCTTAGCAGTGATCATTTTTTGAGAAATCTGCGACAGTTACAGCACTGTTTCTTGCACAGCACTTTCAAGACATATTTATCTATTTCCTCAGCGTAGCAAATTAATGTAGGACTTCTACTTTATTGTTGCTTAGCTTTTGAAAGAAGCCAAGTTTAGTATCTTTCGCTGTAAACTGTCCGCTAACTACTTGCTAGATAACATTTCCCATCAGAATGCTTACTTTCATCGATGTATTTGCGCTTTCCTTTTTTTTTACTGATTTGAATTGGGCAATATTTTCAATATAGGGACCTACCTTGGCCTATTTTTGTGGAAAGCAACTGAATTTCTGCAGCTGAATTTGCACATAAAGGAGCTAGAGCCCGCAAGCTTTTTCCTCAACGTAGCGTTTTTGAATAAAGCTAGCAGAAATGCGAAACGAAGCTCATAAATTGTCTTAATTTATCATGTCCCAAACATCAACAAAATCGCAGTAATCTTCAAATTGTGCTTAAATCTCAGCATGCATACCTTAATATACAACAGTTCCAGTCTCCTCATATAATTAATTATACACACGAGTCACACATGAATACTGCAGGAACACTGAGAAATTTACATTATTTTTGTCACTACTATGAAAACCTTCCTCTGGCGCCATCTAGACAGACTTAATGAAAGCACTGAATTAGGAAGCTCCCCGCCTCCCTGAAGGTGGCGTGCGAAAACATTTTACCTCAGGGGACTTCAAACCATGCACCCCCATCTGTCGACACCCAACTAGCCCCCCACCGCACGCTCCTTGAATTTGTCTTTTCTTTTTGCCTCCCCTCAGCATTTCGCTTACGGCTGCACAGGAGGGCGTGAAAGCAGGTGCGCAATCCTCTGGGAGGTTGGGGTAAAGGTCTTCAGGTGAAAAGGAAAGTCGTATCTTTGGAATGTCCCTTGTGTGTATGCGTGTTTCTTTTGCAGCCCCACTCGGGGTACCACGAAAAAGCGGAGGAGGAGCAACAACAGACAAGAGAAAGCAGAAAAATGGACAGCACATGTGCAATACAAGTGAACTGAGTAGACATGCGTGGGTTAAGGATGTTTTGAATATGACCTCACTCTTTTTTTTTTTACAAAAAAGTGCAGTTTTCAAGCAGTGTGGTTGGCTGGGCTTGTTGGTATGAATCCATAGCAATAAACCGCATAAATACGAGACGAGGCACATATGAAGGAATGACATGAAAACTGTTTTGTACTTGCTGAGTGTTCCTTTCTGTCATTGCTACGAACCAAACACCACAACAAATAAACACAATTAAGATGTATACCTCCGCGTCAGTCAGGTGTGGGCCAGTCGAACTACGGTGCGGCAGGAGTGCGTGTCGCAAAAGTAACCCATCACGGTCAACCACGCTTGCTGTGCTGTGAACTTTCTAGGTTAGGCAACAAGTGGAAGTTTGGCAGGATACGCTCACTCCAACCCACCGTGTGTGGTATACCTTGGAAGGTGATGCATCGCACTGTTTAGAACAAGGATGCGGATTCGATTTCCACATATTTCTCTGAATTCTTTCTCGAGAGAAATAAAATCTTTAGTGGATAGATTGCTTGTGTCAGTGTGTGTTACCGGATAGAGCAGGGGTCTCAAACTCACCTCAACCAGCGGGCCGCATTCACGCAATTCAGTCTAGCAAGGGCCGGGGTAGTGTTAGAAGCAGTTTGAACAATTTGCCAGCAAACGTTGTCATTTGAACGAAAACTGTCCCATATCTCATATACAGGCCATTTCTGAAGGGGACCGATTTGGTGCCAGGATGCCAAAATTTTGTCGGTACCGATCTCCAAAACTTGTCAAATCTGGGCGCCGATTCGGAAATATAATTTTTGTTTCACGGTTATGTTTCAAAACAAGGTGAACACATGGGATGCCTCACGAAGACAATGCCTTAAACCAGTCATGCCTGTGTAGCTCACGAGCGTACTTAATAAGAAAATAAAAACAATGTGGGGCGAAGACAATCATGTGCGGGCCGCGGGCCGCAACTGAGAGCCTCGCGGGCCGCGTGTTTGAGACCCCTGGGATAGAGGGTGGCAGGAGTAAGTGGCTGTTTACCTGAGAAAGTATATAGAAATAGAGAAAAGAAAATTGATAGTTTGATATGATGACTGCTGTGTAGCTCAAGGAGATCACGACTGAATAGTGGCTATCAGTAAATGAGGTAGTAAACGACAGCGACAGAGGGGCTTGCTTTACATATGCACATGAAAGGATGTAACGTCTCATGGTTCGCTTGTGATGTAACATCCGCGATAGAGCTTGTCACCCAGCCTCACATTCCGGCACTGTTTG
Source organism: Rhipicephalus appendiculatus (assembly GCA_030522465.1). Taxonomy (NCBI): domain Eukaryota; kingdom Metazoa; phylum Arthropoda; class Arachnida; order Ixodida; family Ixodidae; genus Rhipicephalus; species Rhipicephalus appendiculatus. The sequence continues at coordinate 8,445 of JALIZH010031263.1, read as the reverse complement.
TCACGGAGAGCAGCTGGCCAGGCAGGCTAGGCAGCCTACGTTAGCGGTTTGCAGCGTGAAAAGCACCGCAGAGGACAGATACAAGTTAACGAGGGTTTCTAGAGAAGGAGAGAGAGAGACAGAGGGGTGTCGTTGAAGGGGAGAAAAAAAAAGCCCCTGCTCAATGCCTCGTTTCTCCGAAATTCCGACAACACATTTCATGCCCCCTCCTAAACCAGTGTGACGAGTCTTCTAGTCCTGACTTTGTGGCATCGTGTGGTTTTTTCTGTAGAACTACTTGCAACATGGTGACAGTGGAACCACCACCTTAATGAATCTGATAGAGCAGTGATTCTCAAATTGTGTTCCGTGGACTCCCATTTAAATAAAAGTCGCGTACTTTGCGCTGCATGCTGTGTTGTGACCCCTCCCCCCCCCCCCCCCACCTTTCTTCTTCTCACTGCAAGGGGTCCCCCCATCTATTCCACTAGTCCGCAAAGGTCCCCAAAAATTCATGACTGAGGAACACTGTGGTGGAGTGAAAAGAACACAGAATTTGGAAAAAAAATGATTTATGTTTATGTAGATACCCCTTTTAGTTACTGAGAAAACGGTTCCTCAACATGGTAAAAAATTTATGGGACGTATAGGGCTTACCCTATGCCTTTAAAGGAGCACTGACACAAAAATTTTGCACCTTGTTTTTTTTTTTTGTTGCAATAGGTAGCTTACGACCCACTTATCACGGCTGGAAACCTCGTTTGCGCGAGTGCGCGACGGTTAGTTATTTACAGACGTTTTTAGAGCACCCAGTCGCAGTTTCGGTTTCAAAGAGCACCGAGCTAGTCGGGAGCAGTTCCGGTAGCAAGATAAACGCAGCTGGCCACGTGACCACGCAGAACTGTGACGTAGGCGGCGCGCGCGAGAGCGGGCGCCGCCTACGTCAGGCACGGTGGAAGAAATCGCAGGTAGCGCAAGGGCACAACCAACAACCAGCCAACACAAAATCGTGACGTAGTTTGTTTACATTGCTACCGCGTTGATGTCGGCGTCGCGAGGGGCTCGCATCTCGCTCAGTCGTGCGGCATGCACTTTGAAATTGATTTTAAATATGTTCTAGGCTATATTTGTCCTTGATATTTCGTAGGCGTTGTCTATGTCTCCACTTTTCATCTATTTCACTCATTATCTCGCCTTCGAAATTTTGTGTCAGTGCTCCTTTAAGTAGATAGTGTGGGCCAGTCTGAATTGTTTGGCATGGTTGCACCTAGCAACTACACAGCATTCGCCAGTTTGTTCCAATGACCACTCAAAATTACAGTGGTAACAAATATGGTGTGAAAGCCCGTTCAATCTTCTTTTTCTCCGAAAGACTGCAAGAATGATGTCTTGGCACAAGCTCGGCGCAAACTATGATTTTTGCAAAAATGTGGCAGGATGTAGGAGGTTTCACCTCTTGACGTCGTCTCATGCAAATGCAGTGATGATTGAAGCTATCTGTAATGTTCTGGTAAAATTGGTAAAGCAAAATATTTTTAGTTCAGGTGCTGCTTCACATCCTTGAATAACCTTGTGACAGGGCCTTCAAAGCCCTTGCATTTTCGCCTTCATAACTTGCATAAGCCTTTAAAAACTGAATATAAGCACTAGTTATGCTAGAACTGAGTTATCTTCAATATACCTTATCCACCAGAATCTTCTGATGTTCTCTTTAACGGGATATTGAACAAAATTTTTGCTGCCAAGATTACCAGCCAAATTGAAAGATTGGGGGTTGAAATCGATGGAAACAACCTTCATTTCTGGCACAAACTAGAGGAAAATAATGAATTTAATGAGTTTTTCACAAACCGCCGCGTCTAGCGGCCGCGCCATGAACTAGAGGATGCGACGTGAAACTCGGAAACAGGCATCCCACAATGCCAGCCGTCGCCCGCGTCTCACAACCCGCTCAGCTCGCACTACGTTTCCCAGAACCAGTACGGGAGCGAACAATGCTCCTGGTTGGGGTAAGGCACCAGTGCTTTTGTGGAAGGGAGAGAGTGGAAAGAAAGGAGAGGCGGAGAAAAGGAAGAGAAGGACAGGAGCATGTGCACCGTGCATGCGCCAGGGAGAATCTGACGTCACGGCTCGCGCTCGCTTGCAGCCGCCGCGCGCTGACAATCCACCAAAAAATACAGCCAACTGTTCAAAAATACGTGAAATAAACTCTGTTTATCGGAACAGTGGCATCTTCCGAGTAGAATTTCGATGTTTTCGTCAGTTTTACAAATTTTTGTTCAATATCCCTTTAAGCCTCACTGATGCCCATGTAGTGTGGAAGAAACCAAATAATGCAAACAAAAGACAGTTTTTATTTCATTTGTGTATTGACTCACTTATTTATAAATAATAAAATCGCCAAAGTTGATTTTATTGGGTTTGGTACAATAATGACACACATAGCAGTGACAACGCACTATTAATGAAAATAATTGATTTCTCTTTTTTTTGCTTGCAAATGGTGCTTTCATTGCTTATCAAGCCACCTTTGCTGCTTTTCACTGCACAAGCACTGTCATCCATTGCCACGCACCACCACATCAGGGTTGCCAACCTTAGGGTAATTACCCTACTTGTTGGGTATTTTTTGGCCAGCATAGGGTAGTAGGGCGGTAATGCGATTTTCTTACCAGAGGTAGGGTAATTTCAACGTTTTACTCGTCATCGATCAGCGAAAAATGCAGACAATCCGCATGACATATCTGAGGTTTACACTCCGAAGGAGATCTGAAAACTAAATCTATCGTTCAATAAAATTGGAATCTTAATTCACATGTCACCAGCATAGCACAGAGATAAAAGATAGCGCGTCACACATCCCTGGGCTGTCATTGTCGTTAATTATCATGGATGGTTTTTTCCCTCTCCTTCGTCTCCCATTCGTTCTTGCATATAAGGGCTTTGAAGTTTCGCCACGGCAGTCGGCTCCAGTTATTAGGATGAAAGCCTTCCGCATCAAACACTAAGAGACCGTCGGCGTCAACACGAGTAATAAAAAAAATCGTGGTATAATGGCGTGACATCACAGATCGCCAGAATTTGTGACGTCATCTCAAAGTCACAATGGCGTAACTGTGACTTCACAGTTACGTCACATCACAGTGCCCTATCATACATCCAGCTGCATATGCCGATATTGAATTAAAACATGCAACGTCGTTTCGTTACCGTCCCCACGCGTATGAATTTATCTTCTTAATCTAGATAACGCGTTCTAAGGCAACCTGACCTCGCTTCAAAAATCAAAGCGCTTGCCCTTGAATTATTGTAAAGTGTATTCTTGCTCATTTAGTCTTTACCATTTCAGTCGTTACTCACAGCCGGTTTTCTTGCCGCATGCTGCTTTCCGCCTCTACGGCGTTTCACTTTACGTTTTTTGCTACTGTGTCACTTATATTGCCAGCCGCATACTTGCTCATGAGTCTCCTAGATGTTTTTTTTTTCAACTGTTAGTCAACACTCTTTTAATACAAATTCAGGAACACTTTCTCTTCCCATCTGCTGCACTCCTTGTTCTCTGGTCTGTCTTCGAAAGTAATTTTTAAGCCCCTGAAGTCGCTACCGACTTTACCGTCGCCACACATCTGCATGTCACACAGTGAAGTATAGTATGTGCTTTAATAGTGTTACGCTGTGCTATTTTTAGGCGTAGGGTAAAACGTAGGGTAATAAATTTAAGTTCTGTAGGATGGATAAAGTAGGGTAATTTTGACAGTGACATAGGGTATTTTCCAAAAAATTGGTTCGAAACACTGCACCACATGGCAGTCCTCCATGCCCATGCAGCATTAGAAAAATGTGAGCCATGTTAACTGAATAGCGTACGCCCATAGTTGAAATGTATCTTCATGTGCAGTGCCCTATAGATGTGCTGCTTGCTGAAAGTATACCTGAATAAGCTTAGTGATGGAAATCTGTGTCATCAAGAGCACAATTCCATTAGCAATGCGTAGCATTGTATGAATTTTTTTTTTGTGGGGTCCTGTCTTTGGTGTGTTGCTTGTGTGCTTCTCTGTGTTTGTATTCAATTTTATGCATCCTCTTTGGCTTGTGTTACGGTGCTGACACATCTAGGTTTGCTGACTGTTTCCATTTCCTCATTTTCCGTTGCAAAGCTCTGAGAAACTCCAATAAAAAGTTACTAGAGAGAAAGTCGCGGAACTCTATATTAAAAACACTTTGGTATCTCCTCCACTTCAGTAGCGTAGCCAGAAATTTTTTTCGGGGGGGGGGTTCAACCATACTTTATGTATGTTCGTGCGTGCGTTTGTATGTGTGCGTGCAGATATACGCAAGCAAAACTGAAAAATTTCGGGGGGTTTGAACCCCCCAACCCCCCCCCTTGGCTACGCCACTGCTCCACTTACAGGCTGACCACCAAAACATTGTGAATCTGGGTCCTTAAGGAGCTTGCACGCCGCCAGGTACCAATGCTCTGCTCATTGTGGACAAGTGTTGCGACGAGGACAGCACCTGCCTTTGTGCAATATTTCTGAATGCTTCTTCATGGTGACTAACGCGAAACTGTTGTGCAATTTAGCCTTTGTTTACTTCACTAAAATAATAAATGAACCCAACAATTACAAGAGCAAGCTTGGAAGTGTTGAGATGCCATATTACTTTGACTAAAGAATAATAAATATAGTTTAATACAGCAATTTGTTGCTTTTATTTATTCCAAAACAAGCCAACTCCATCTCTTAAAGGAGGGTTGCAACCTAAAATCTGACTGTAATTCGACATGAAAAGGACTACAGCATAAGATTTAAGTGCTTGCAAGGAATGCTGTGATGAATCTTAACTGTTTGACACGCTGTGTGCACAATTGTGTACACCACTTGTTTTTGCTATTTGTATTCACTAGGGACTAAAAACATCAAGATATATGGAGCTTTGAATGAATTGAACCTCCTGCGTAATAAATTTGTCTTCATTTAACTTCATTGTGCAGTGTACTGTTGCAAATTATCACTTTGCTGAAGGCACCACCATGTTCGACGAGTCGTTCGATGTACCACTTCCTACGAGCCATGTGAACAGTATAATTTTTCTTTGCTTGAAATGTACATAACCAAATATGAATTTCAGCAATATTTCTAGCCTAAAATTTAATTCTATTTATGCCAAAAGAGAGCATAGATAAATAGATATTTATTTCAGGATAAATAGATATTTAATTACAACTTAATTAGTATTAGTTACCATAACACACATAAATGAACATATTATGGCACTATTTTTGTTGCAATAGAATATTGAGTGCCTTGAAATAATGTTGTGTCAGTTTGACACATTTACATACAATTCTTTAAAGCTGATGTCTGAAAGGTTTGAGAGAACAGGTGACTTATTTTTTATATTTATTTCAAGAAACATAGGGGGGTTGGAAAAAAAAAATGCAATGCAGTAGAGACACAGCAAGCATAAAATTTACAAAAATAGCAAGGCTTGCTTAAGAATAATGAAAAAGGCCACACAAAAACGCAACACATTCAAAATGTTGAAAAAGGTATTTAAAAACACAACATAATAATGCAACACGGAATAACATAATACAGCAAAACATGAGAATCAAATGGGTTATTGAGAACAGAGCGGAACATTCAACTTGGTTATCATTTTTGAAGTTCATTAAGTTTCGATACTTTGCTTACTACTGTAATTTTACGAGGCAGCTGGTCCCGTTCAATGATCGTTTTTAGTATGAACAAATTAGCAAAAGATGAAGTACTGCGTGTGATGCGTTTGATCTTGAGAGGGGGATCACGGCATGGAAAAATGGCTAAGGGTGACTGAAAAAACACCATATCCAAGAAGTGAATGATGTTGGAGGAGCTTTGATATATGCTTGTTCCGGGTCCCATAAAGCTGAGGTGTACTCAATGTTAGGGCGGATTAGGGTAATATATGCAAGTTTTTGCACATGAGCAGGAGCATGACGCAGATTACGTTTTAACATGCCAAGGGAGCGGTTAGCAGCTGCTAGAATGTGATCGATGTAGCAGTTCCAGCAAAGGTCAAATTGTAGGTGAAGTCCTAGATATTTGTATGACATGGTCGACTCTACGGGTGTGTTATAGTGTATATGTGGTCGGGATACGGCTAGAATTTCGTGTGAAGGAGACGAGCTGTCTTGGAGTGATTTAGCTTCATTAGCCATGATCATCATCAAGAATTGATGGGACTTAAAGCTAACTTTTCAAATCGGTGGACCTGTGCGTGGTGAAGAATGAAACGATGTGGGTGCTTTGAGCGTACCCCTCAGAAAAAAGAAAGGCATTCCTGGCGTAAGCAGCCAGAACCACCTTGAGAGCAGCCCGACAACAGAGCAAGAGGGGCGACGAATAGTCCTCGCTGGGTGCATGTAGGAATATTGTGCGCGCCCCGCAAATGTTCTCTGATGTCGACAGTACTCGCCTTACTCATGGAACGTCACGTGGGGCCTCTGTCTACGCCATACCATAGATAATGTCGATTAGTGATAACCCAGATGAGCACTCACCTTCACTTTAAAACCAAATTAAAATATCTTAAAGGGAACATCCGCCATTATTATTTGGTTGGAAGTACCCACTTTACAGGACAATCAAAGAAAAGACATCTCATTGTTTTGATTATTGTGTCATGGGGCCCTTTAAGTAAGCCATGAGCACAGTTACATCACAGTACTGTCTGTCATCATAGATGAACACAGTCGGACACGTTAACCCTTTGAGTGCCAAGTGTACTTTGCGCGAAGTGCAAAATGTTCAGTTTTTAAATGCGAAGCATTTCTTTGCGTACTGTAAGCACTTTTGCGTTTCTATCTATCTATCTATCTATCTATCTATCTATCTATCTATCTATCTATCTATCTATCTATCTATCTATCTATCTATCTATCTATCTATCTATCTATCTATCTATCTAGCTGCCTACGTTTGGGTGCTCTCGTGATGGGGTAGACCAAAATTTGTATGGGAGGGCAAGAGGTATTGACGAGTATGTCTGGCTGTTCGTGATTTGAATAACGTGAAAATCCCGTAGCGTACGTCGTCAAACTAATTTCTCCAGACACCTGTGGCTCATACCCATATACAACGGGCCGCAGTATGCGGGTATGAGCCACAGGTGTTTGGCAATTTATGTCTACCCAGGAACAATGAGGACAGACATTAGTAATTTAAATGCGAGAGCGTTAAGAAAACTGACATCTGCAGCATTGACCCGACGAATGCAAATAATAAATATCAGGGTCCCAGCAGGAATTGAACCCAAGCAGTTTGCGTGGCAATCAAATATTCTACCACAGAGCCACACCAAGTCTCGGAACTGCTTTGGAAACAGACCCTATGCAGGCGTAATGTTTTTCAAATGTCAGTTGTGGTTCCAGTGCTGGCTATCTAATTTTATAAACATTACATATGTACTTCTATGAGGCAGGCGTCATGTCGGGTTAACGTCAATTGTATACTGAAGCGCCATCCACTGTAGTTTGTCCACGAAGCACTATCCATGGCTACCATCCTTGCAAGCACAAGTGCTACATATCAGATTGCCGCTTCTGGTGTTGGTAATACCCATGTTTCTGTTGGCATTGTTGCGCAACTGTAAACAACTGGTTATATGAAACATATGCGACTGTTGAACATATATCTGCGCATACAACATTTGTACATATCTTTAATGTAATTTCGTAATGTTTCGCTCAATAAGAAAATTACAGCCCAGTCACCTTGCCTTCGCCTGCTTCGCATAACATCGATTCCCATGGTACTTGGGATCTGCCTAATTTTTCTTTAATGCATTTAAAATCTTTTAAGTGAAATGCTATTTGCTGGCAATATCTTAACGTTTAAAATTTTTTAACATGTACAAGCTGTCAGACATGTAAATAAATTATTGTAATTGGGGTAACTAGTGTACTTCAGGCAATATGAGCAGCGCCCTTGTAACCTGCCCCTTCTAACCAACGCTGATGTCTCATGAAAAGCAGTTTGTAAGCTTTTTGAATTTCTGAATTAAAAAAATACATGCAGCCTTTTTTGCATCATGTAGGAACAGAAGCTATGTAAGCTACACTAACGATAAGTTAGCTTTGTCACACAATGTCTTGCATAATTTTTTTGTATAAGTAACCTCTGGAGTTGATGGTACACCCACTCTAATTATGGTTTGCATTCATGAGTTATCTTGCCGTTAGTAAGACTACAGCACTCTAATTATGGTTTGCATTCATGAGTTATCTTGGCCGTTAGTAAGACTACAGCAGCATGGCATGAATGGTTCAAGGTCCTTTTTCATATTTAAGGGAGCTGCCATATGTCACAAATTCACATTAACACTGTGCTACATAATACATCCTTCCCATGCGAAGATTTCTTTTATGAACTCGTGATGAATGAATGCAGTAAATGTCAATAAACATGTGCAATATATCATTTC
>JALIZH010031262.1:0-18741 GCA_030522465.1 Rhipicephalus appendiculatus | reverse complement strand
GTACCTAAATAAATGCTCACATCATCCGCGACATTCTGCAGTGAAGAAAATGCTGAGCATAATTACGCGCATTTCATACGTCATACATGTCCATTGCTGTTCTTTAGGATTCTTTATTCACGGCTCGTTCACTACTCATAACACCCCGCCCTGGTCAATCTATCCTCAATGCTTGCACAACTCACTTTTTTTTATTATCAGCACTCTATGAATTGCTGGCAAGAAGTAACGTGAAGAACACTAACCCGTGAGGTCCAGTAGGCAACGCGTTCAATGTACTATGAGCCACACACCTGTATATCGTTACGTTGCTAAGCAACAAGTAATTTGCTCAAAGTATACTTATATAACCTTGCTGGTGCTCATCAATGCATGTTCCTTCGTCTTCTAAGCTTTGATCAGCTGGGGCCTTAGGTACAGGGGAAGCAAGCTTGGCGGAATGTATTATGGACAGCAAATTCTATATTATTTTGTAATCAACGGATATTAGCCGCACGCTTTAGTGGACAGTGTGATCCTGAAAGCTGTACCACCAGTTAAGCCGTAAAGTAAAATATGGCCATCAGGTGATTGGACATCAACATTTCAGAAGGTGTAATCGACACACTTGTATAAACGAAATCTGGCTACAAAGCCGGGATGATACATATTCTCAGCAAGAAGGTGAATTATCGGGAGTTATCTATACCGAGTTAAATTCAGGTTTATCAGCATCTAACCTACGAGGAAATTAATTAGGAAGTTGTGTCCTTGAAGAAAGGCAAAAAACCGCCAGAAATGCAAAAACCGCAAATTCTCAACCACCTCAGTTGGTCATATGGCTCGCTCTATTATACCTCAACACTTAACACATATATGACGTTCATTTACATGCATTATACTGAGTGGTGGAATTTCAAGTCAACCATTTAGCTGGTTCGCAATGGTAAATAAATAATAAAGTATACGAAATGAAAAAGAAACTGCAGCACATCCAATGTGCCAGGTTGGGATCTGCATAAAAAGAATCGCCTTCATATCTTCGTCTTCCAACCAACTCTGAGCTGTGCGCGACGTGATGTCTGCATTTTGCTCGCTTGTATTCGGCTACAAAATGAAAGAAAGCCGAAACTTACTTAAATTAGTCTTTTAACTGTATAGAGCGCTTCACTCAAGCACTCACATGAAACTAAGCTCAACGAAGTAAGACAGTTCGAGGAATTCTCTGAACTGCGTTGGAAACTAAGTTCGGCCAAGAGTTTGTTTTTTGTTTGTGTGGAATGTTGCCCAGAGACATACCACCGTTACAATAGAGCACAAAACGCGAGTCACGCGTATACGAACAAGTTTCTGCGTATATACAGTCAAACAAGGATTGGCAGAACACTTTTGTTGTAGTACCCATTTTCCAGGGGCGTAGCCAGAAATTTTTGCGGGAAGGGGGGGGGGGGGGGAGGGCGCACCTCCTTGAAACGGTAATTTTTTCCCTCTGTATGCCATGGCGAAAAAAATTTCGGGGGGGAAGGGGGGGAGGGGGGGCATGGGCCCGGTGTGCCACCCCCTGGCTATGCCACAGCCATTTTCGTAAATGAAGGAGGCTGTTCTTCTCAGGTGGCGAAGACGCTTTTCTTGTAGCATAAGACACGACTATAAGTCCGTCACGTTCACTTGAGCAATACAAGTATATTCTCACATTCATGCATATAAAATATTGTCACGGGGATCAGGAATACGCAAGAAAGACAGTAGCGAGTATATTTACAATATTTACAAGTACCGAATAGCTGCCAACGAATAGCTGCCAGCATCTCGCGCGGCACACCAGCTTCTTCTTCGTCTCTTCGTCCGCCACGGCGGGCTCATGCACCATGCCTCGTAGCATCGCCCCCAGCGGACAGAGCGCCGTCACGGCGCTTCTAAAGTCATTCTGGACTGGCAGTGTAATAGCGTTTTTGGCGGGGCACATGAACGATATCAGTAGGTGGTGTAGCAGAAGACGAGTACGGATGAATGGGAGTGATGAGGTAGTCCACGTCGGTGACCTTGCGGAGAACTTTGTAGGGCCCTGTGTATCGAGGGAGAAGCTTCTCGCACAAGCCTTCGCGTCGATACGGTGTCCAGAGTAGGACAAGAGCGTCAGGAGGGTAGTCGACATCACGGAGCCGCTTATCGTAGCGCTCTTTTTGTGAGGCCTGAGAAGCACAGTGCCTGTGTGGGCGATTCGGCGAGCCACGAGGACTCGAGAAGCGACGTTCTGAGCATACGCGGTTGGTACAACGGTATCAGAAGGAAGGATCGTTTCGGATGGCAATCTCGGGTTGCGGCCGTACAGAAGAAAGAACGGCGAGTAGCCGGTGGTTTGATGTCTGGACGAATTGTATGCAAGAGTAACGTAGGGTAGGGTTGCATCCCAGTCACGGTGGTCAGCAGAGACGTACATTGACAGCATATCCGGGAGAGTTCGGTTGAGGCGCTCGGAAAGACCGTTGGTCTGTGGATGGTAGGCTGTAGTAAGTTGACGTTCCATAGAGCAGCTACGAAGGATTTCATCAATGCATCTTGCGAGAAAGCAGCGGCCACGATCCGTAAGAAGCTGGCGAGGAGCCTAGTGTCGAGGATTGATGTCGTTGAGCAGAAAGTCTGCGACGTCTGTTGCGCAGCTAGTAGGCAAGGCACGTATTATGGCATACCTGGTCGCCTATAGTCAGTTGCGACAGCAATCAATTTGTTGCCTGATACGGACGCAGGAAAAGGTCCGAGCAAGTAGAGGCCCACGCGAAAGAATTGTTCCGGTGGAATGTTGATAGGTTTGAGCAGGCCAGCCTGAGGGAGAGCGGGACGTTGCGATTCATCGCACTGATACGTTCGTAGTCAACAATCCACTCTTCGACGTCGACTTTATCCGCACTGCAGAACGTCCCAGGGTTTTTCGGATGCGTCAGCACGTACGTTGGCAGCGTTGTGGCCGGTCGATGACCACTGCGGAGGTCCGTTGTACAGCGCTTCTTCGACCCCGCACTTGCACCAAATTGTCACGGGGATCAGGAATACGCAAGGTAGACAGAAGGGAGTATATTTGCAACATTTACAGGTACCGAATAGCTGCCACCAAATAGCTGCCAGAATCTCGCCCGGCACACCAGCTTCTTCGTGTCTTCGTCTGCCACGGCGGGCTCAGGCCCCATGCCTCGTAACAATATTTTATTTCAGACGCTACACTGCGATAATCAAGCCACAATATAGGCCACAATGCATGTTTGCGAACGTCACAATTTTGTCCCAATGTTCGTACCTTATTTGTCCAGCACTGGGTTGTATCACTTAGCATATGCACTTATGCAGTAGGTAGGGTCAATACACTCCTCGTAAAAAAATCTGTATTTTGTCTAATGAACCTTCAAATTGCTGTGTTTTGCAATGTTCCTTGTGCCCAAAAATAATGTAAATTAGAACAAAAGCATAAGAAAGAGTTATAGTTATTAAAGAAAGGCGCCTCCAGGTTAAAAAGGGAAACCATTAGTAGTAATGGCTCGAAGGAAAGTAATCTTCGATAAATTATATCGCGCGACGCAGTCGCAGTTGTGCGCGCACAGTTCAATGCACTTTCACATGACACAACTTTTTTTTCCCGAACAAACCGAATAATTACTTGTCAAGCGAAGCTGTTATAGCGCAGTTATTTTTTTTTTCAACAGGATTGGAGGTGGCTGAAAATAGCCTGGTGATCTTAGAGGGGATAACCCAGATAAAAACGCTATACACTGACCGATATGGCTAAAAAAATGACAATTTTGTAAGTGACAAACAATGCAAGGAACATTACTACAGTGTAAATTTGTGGTAAGGATTCGAGTTACAATCTACACACGAAGGAATTCTCCTGTTTTTAAGGTAAAGTAGGCCACAATAGTTTACAGACCACACGAGGGCGTGGCTAACAGCCTCTCCGCGACATTTCTGCTACGTCAGCGGCGATCCACAGCAGCGCTAGGCTGCATTCACCGCTTAATGGATGGCCTGGCTATTTTCCCACTGGGCAAGGATATTTTCTACCTTTCACTTTTAAATGCGAATGCATTTCATAGTCTGGCTATGTCAGGCATCCGGCGTTGTTGAGGATAGTTTGAGAAGGTGAGCGCCGGCAGGTGTTAGATGTGAAGCATCTTAGGGCGAAGCTTAATGCGGTGGTGGTGGTGTGCGGCGTGACCACCCTTACTGCGCATGCGCAAACCCTTTAAAAAAATAGAAATAAAAAACCCTCTCCTCCTCTCTCTCCTCTAGGCATCCCTCCCCGCGGCAACCACACCCTCACTGCGCATGCGCCTCCCCTCCTCTCTCCCCTGCTACGCTCCCCCATCTCTCCTCAGGCATCCCTGCCCGCGGCGTCCACACTCCCACTGCGCATGCGCGTCCCACCTCTCTCTTCTCTAGGCACCTCTGCCCGCAGCGTCCACACTCCCACTGCGCATGCGCGCCCCCCTCTCTCCTCTCCTACGCTCCCCCCCCTCTCTCGCCTCGCGACGCCGACACAGGCAGCGTCTGCTAGCGAGTTTCTTGGTTGAAAAAACCGACTGCTCGCGCTGCACAGCTGTTCACTGGCCACCCCGTATATATGGCAATGGATCTTGACCTCCAAGGTGGTGCCGGTGGGAGATTTCTCCTGTGCGTTATTGAAAAATAAAAATTCGCAGCGTGCGCGTTAACTAAAAGCGGACTGCGAGTCTCTGTGTCCAGTCGGAGTCTTCTGTCTCTCATTGCACATTAGCAGCGATTGGCATGTTCCAGTACGAAACACCGCTCCATCGCTGCGTGCTTTACGCATCCCCAGTTTTCTCTCCTGCGCAACGCTGCGATGAGCGCCAGCGTCAACGCCGCCGCCAGTGTAAGCGTTAGAGCCCGCTGCTTCACATCTACACATGGTTTCATTTAGCGGAAGATGGTGTAATTTTTTATCTCTCCGCTCTCACTCCCTCTCCCATAGCAACAGCTGCGGGCGCGCGCGTTTATCCTCGCCCCTAGCAACCGGAGCAGGTGGTGCGGGCGGAGTAGCGGAGAGTGAGTGGAGAGGAGGAGCGCGCTCTAGTGTGTGAGGGCGCTCGCATCGCGGAAGCTCGGCGGAGCTCCCGCGTGTGTGGAGAGTGTAGCAGAGGGTAGGTGCAGTGCTTCGCCGCTCCTTCTCTCGCCGTTCGCTCTCTCTCCTCCCTGCGCCCCACACTCCCGTCCGCTCGCTCGCACGTATATATAAATGGGGTGAAGCGCGCGCGAAATGCATTCGCATTTCCTCACGATTCCCTTCGGGGAGGTGGGGGGCATTTTTTTAACGCGGCGCGCTTCTCGGCAGCCGCGGCGGCTACGCGCTTCTGTCTCGAGAGATGTCTAACAGAAAAACCAGCAGATCCCACGCACTGTGGGAATTGATGTAATGCGAAGCAGCCGGCAAGAATCAAATCATGCTGTACACCCAAGAGCAAAAGTTTGCGGGTCGTTGGATCAACAACAAATGCGAGTTTCTGCTACATTAGTGTGTAATACTTGCAATCAAGCTGGTGACTGTATAGGGTGCTATGCCAAGTGCAGTACGAAACATTTATTTGGAGGTTACGTTCCCAGACAAAGCGGGAATTTAGCTTTATCGAACATTTCGCGTCCCGCAAACTTTTGCTGTTGGGTGTACATAATAGGCATGTCATTATTTACATGTTAGGACCTGTCATTTGTGTTCGTTATACAGTCACGTCGCGCGATACAAATTTTGGAGTATATCACGCTAGGGAACTCCACGCAAGCGCACCGTGAGCGTGGCATGTAAATGGCATTTTAGATGGCATGCATGCCAAGATTTTCATTTTACCACCTGCCACTTAAGTTCGCCTAATATTTTACCTCGAATCGCAGCGAGACGCGAGACCAATCGGCCCACGTTTCGCGTGTGTTCGTATTCTCGCGCTTTGCATATCGTGCAGACGCCATCCGCGTTCCAGCGTTTAAACTGACGGACACTTTGTTAATTCCAAAGTATGTTCCTGGAACGCCTGTGCCCACTGAGACGGGGTCGGTCAGAATGGAACGTGATGCGCGCGTCTCCCTCCTTGAATAATTAGAGACGCTGGGCACAGTGACGCTACGTAAGCTAAGCGCGAGCGCTGTAGAGTCCAACGCGACCGGCGTCCGCTTGCGCGCCCCGGCGCCCACCTGCCCCCGTGCCAGGGCACGGCTGGAGGGACGGACGGACGAACGGATGGACGACCGGACGGACGGAAGTGAGCATGAAACATTGAAAGCGTTCGCCTTAAAGATTTGGTGTATATCAAGCTAGCTAAACGGCCACGAGAGTGTCATGAGCGTGGCATGCAAGTCATGTTGCAGATGACATGTCGTGATTTCCAAATTACCACTTGTGATGTATGCTCGTCATACAGTCACGTCACGCCATACCAAATTTGGTGTATATCAAGCTAGCGAAACGGCCGTCAACGCGCCATGAGCGTATCATGTAAATCATGCTGTACATGACACGCAGGTCACGATTTTCATATTACCGTCTGTCATTTATGTTGGTCATGCAGAAATGTCTCATCATTATAATTTTTGGAAATATGAAATTAAGAAAACGGCCTCAGGAGCACTATGGCCATGGCGTGTAAATCATACTTTTCATGACTAGTTAATCATGATTTTCATGATATCACCAGTCATTCATGTTTGTCATACAGTCATGTTCTGCCATACCAATTTTGGTATAAATCGCATAAACGATACGGCCAGGAGGAGGAGGAGGAGGAAGAAGGAAAGGCAGGAAGGTCAACCAGACGCGCGTCCGGTTTGCTATCTTACGCTGGGGGGAAGGGGATTAAGGGATGAAAAGATAGATAGAAAGAAGGGAACATACAAAAAGGTACACGTGAGCTTAAACTACACTGCTGCGTTCGATAGTAGTGGACGAAGTATTTCAGGCGTATCACGTTCTTCTGTAAGCAGTCCAGTCGTAGTGCCTACTGAAGGCTTTCAAGCACTGGACATAGAACATCCAGTACCTGTTGTGCGGACTCAGCGTATGATGACTTCAGCCTGCCGACGAACACGCGAAGTGTGCCTAACAGGGATCGAAGCACTATGAGGATTGACTTGTCTTCTTCTGGCAACTTGTCAGTCGTAGATTCAGGGTTCACTCTTGCCGATGTGCACAGTGAATCTGCATGTCGCGGCGACTTCCGCAAAGGAGGCCAAGCTGTATCAGTTGTGTCCATGCCTTCCACGGTGTTCTGGTTTGTACCGGCCGTAGCCGATCCGCGTGGCTGTGGCTTCGGCAATGTAGGCCAAGTGGAATACGGCCAGGAGAGCACAAAGGCGTAGGCGGATAGATAGATAGATAGATAGATAGATAGATCGATAGATAGATAGATAGATAGATAGATAGATAGATAGATAGATAGATAGATAGATAGATAGATAGATAGATAGATAGATAGATAGATAGATAGATACGCTCAAAGTCGCCGAAGTTCGCTAAGAAATACTTCGCATTTAATAACTGTTACCAGCGGCAATATTCACCAAGTGATATGTACCTAACGGCACATCGTTCCAAGCACGCCGTCGTAGCTTTGGTTTTGCTATCAAAGTAGAAGTGTGACGCCCATACCGCAGAGAAGTGCTTTGTGTGTAAAACAATAACTAACAATATTCTGCGCTACATAAGCAAATTGATATACCAGTAAATAACAACAACACCCGTTTGCGGTTTAGCGCTGCGGTCTACGGTAGATGGCGTACCGCTAGGTGGCGCGGACAGGCAGTTTGGCATATGGCTCTGGTTTGGCACGCTCTTGCGTGGTCCGTAAACTTTCGCGGCTGACTGTACACAACACGTAGTACTGACAGAACGTCCTTCGATCTTTTTTCAAGCGAAGCTTGTCGCGAGTTACATATTTGGGTGACGGCGTTTGAGCGTACTGAAATGCAGCCCTCGAAGGGGAGCCGGTGTCATGCATATTTGCTTGCGCCTGTTTTCAATGATTGATGCTCTCTTGACCGTCAGCTTGTCGGCCATCAGCACTTTCAGATATGGCGATCCGTTTTTCTTAACGTGATAGTGTTAAACATTTTGTTGCGCACAAATTCTCAAATTCTGGTGGCGGCGTCAGTGTCGGCGCCATTGGCTGTGAGCGAAAAATCGGCGTTGTCCGTGAGCGAGAATTCGATATATGCATACAAGTAAATAATAAAAACATGGCTGATCCCTCCGTCATAGGAATCGGTATAACACGAAAGTGAAACGCGTCTTCGCAGAAGAAGTGCTAGCGATATATGAGAGCTTGTACAATGTCTATTGGTGTTTGACAGCTATAGCACCGTTTCACGTCGACACACCCACGTTGACGCCTAGTGGCAAATCTCCATCGCGACCACTAGCGCCCATGGTCATGAATTAACCGTTGTTGTAGCTGAAGTTGTCAACATGATATACGTGGATATCGTGAATCCAGCGCAGAGACACCAACAAGCACATAATGAACACTGGCACTCGATATGCGTGTCTTCAAAGAGAAGTGGTGCGGTGTGCGCTCCTGAGTATTAAGGTAACCTACTCCTGCGCTCATGCATACACTACCACGCTGCGCTTCAACAACGCGGGAGGCGGAGGTTCGTAGCTTGAGCCGCGAGCGCGCGCAGGCGTTCTACGTGCGGCTGGTCTCTGTCTCGCTCCACCAAGGTACGACATTCGCCCGTCGACATCGCTGCCTTGCGGCCGCGCTCACTACAGCAGTTTCATTATTCGGTCTTATCGCACCCGAAGTAGACGTCGGCGAAACAACGTTGGTGCATGTGGAGGATGCACTACTCCGACAAAGAGCCGTCACACGCTAACGCGAAGCTAAAGGCAAATAGCATAACTACATCGGCGACTCTCCGATGCTAGCGCGGCCAATGTTTTAGATGTGAAGCATCTTATGGCGAAGCTTAATCCGGTGGTGGTGGTGTGCCGCGTGCCCACCCTTACTGCGCATGCGCAAACCCTTTCATAAAAATAAAAATAAAAAACCTCCTCTCCCCCCTCCCTCTCCTCTAGGCATCCCTCCCCGCGCCAACCACACCCTCACTGCGCATGTACCTCCCCTCCTCTCTCCCCCTCCTACGCTCCCCCCCTCTCTCTAGGCATCCCTGCCCGTGGCGTCCACACTCCCACTGCGCATGCGCGTCCCCCTCTCTCTCCTCTATGCTCCCCCCTCTCCCCTCCAGGCATCCCTGCCCGCGGCGTCCACACTCCCACTTCGCATGCGCGTCCCCTCGCCCCTCTCCCTCCTCTCCCACGCTCCCCCCCTCTCTCGCGTCGCGACGCAGACGCAGGCAGCGTCTGCTAGCGAGTTTCTTGGTTGAAAAACCGGCAGATCCCACGCGCTGTGGGAATCGATGTAATGCGAAGCAGCCAGCAAGGAGCAAATCATGTTGTACGTGATATGCATGTCATTAGTTACATTTAGGGCCTGTCATTTGTGTTCGTCGTGCAGTCACGTCGCGCAGTACAAATTTTGGTGTATACCAAGCTAGCGTACTGGACGCAAGCGCACCATGAGCGTGGCATTGCAGATGACATGTATGCCAAGATTTTCGTGTTACCACCTGCCACTTATGTTCGCTTAATTTTTTAACTCGATTCGCAGCGAGACGCGACACCAATCTGCCTCCGTTTGGCATGCGTTCGTATTCTCGCGCTTTGCGCATTGTGCAGACGCCATCCGCGTTCCAGCGTTTAAATTGACGGACACTTTGTCAATTCCAAGGCGCGTTCCTCCAACGCCTGTGCCCACTGAGACGGGGTCGGTCAGAATGGAACGTCATGCGCGCGTCTCCCTCCTTGCATGATTTAGAGACGCTGGGCACAGCACGCTACGTAAGCAAAGCGCGAGCACTGTATAGTCCGACGCGACCGGCGTCCGTTTGCGCGCCCCGGCGCCCAACTGGCACCGTGCCAGGGCACGGCTGGAGGGAGGGACGGACGGACGTGAGCATGAGACAATTAAGGCGTATGCCTTAAAGATTTGACGTATATCAAGCTAGCGAAACGGCCAGGATAATGACATCAGCGTGGCATGCAAGTCATGTTGCACATGACATTTCCTGATTTCCATATTACCACCTGTCATTTATGCTCGCCATACAGTCACGTCGTTCAATACCAAATTTGGTGTATATCAAGCTAGTGAAACGGCCCCGAGAGTGTCATGAGCGTAGCATGCAAGTCATGTTGCACATGACATGTCATGATTTCCATAGTACCACTTGTCATTTATGCTCATCATACGATCACGTCGCTCAATACAAAATTTGGTGTATATCAAACCAGCGAAACGGCCGCGAGCGTGCCATGAGCGTGGCATGCAAGTCATGCTGCACATGACATGTCATGATTTCCATATGCCCACTTGGTATTTATGTTCGTCATACACTCAGGTCACGCAATACCAAATTTGGTGTATATCAAGCTAGCGAAGCGGCCGTCAGCTCGCCATGAGCGTGGCATGTAAATCATGTTTTACATGACATGCAGGTCATGATTTTCATATTACCACAAGTCATTTATGTTGATTATGGAGAAATGTCTCATCGTACCAATTTTTAGATAGATCAAGTTAAGGAAACGGCCTCAGGAGCACTATGGCCATGGCGTATAAATCATACTTTTCATGACAAGTTATTCATGATTTTCATGATATGACCAGCCATTCATGTTTGTCATACAGTCATGTTCCACACCAATTTTGGTATAAGTCCCATTAACGATACGGCCAGGAGAGCACAAAGTCGTAGGCGGCTAGATAGATAGATAGATAGATAGATAGATAGATAGATAGATAGATAGATAGATAGATAGATAGATAGATAGATACGCTCAAAGTCGCCGAAGTTCGCTAAGAAATGCTTCGCATTTAAAAAACCGACTGCTCGCGCTGCACAACCGTTCACTGGCCATCCCGTATATATGGCAGTGGATCTTGACCTCCAAGGTGGTGCCGGTGGGAGATTGCTCCTGTGCGTTGTTGAACAATAAAAATTCGCAGCGTGTGCGTTAACTAAAAGCGGACTGCGGGTCTCTGTGTCCAGTCGGAGTCGTCTGTCTCTCATTGCCCATTATCAGAGATTGGCATGTTCCAGCAGGAAACACCTCTCCATCACTGCGTGCTTTGCGCCTCCCCAGGATTCTCTCCTGCGCAACGCCGCGATGAGCGCCAGCGTCAACGCCGCCGCCAGTGTAAGCGTTAGCGCCCGCTGCTTCACATCTACACATGGTTCCCTTTAGCGGGAGATGGTGCAATTTTTTCACTACTATCGAGACGCAGCGAAAGCATGGCCTCCGAGACTAATCATTCGCTATCAGCGCTAGTAAGTGTCGTGCCGCATTACTTCTCTTCCGCGCTCACAGGCGGTGACACCGACCCGCCACGCCAACAGAGTGCACCTCGCGAGAGAGAATGTGTGAGCGATATAAGGCGCCTTTGTAGGGTGCTTTGCGACTGCTTCGATAGCTCAGTCGGTAAGAAACCGGGCGCCCTTCGTCGCGGGCCAAGAGTCAGAGGTTCGATTCCCGGCGGGGGAACATTTTCATGATATTTTTCTTTCTCGTTTGGCAGCGTTAATTATATAAATGTCATATCCGTAACGGGTATGCTTGGTGGACCCCGGCATAAAACACTTTCGTGTTAAAAAAATTCGGCCGATGCCATGTACCGTGGGAATCAATGACATGCGAAGCATGCATCCCGAAGTTTGCAATGTGGCACGTTTAAGAAATGAGCATAACGTTACGAGGGGGATGCATATAGTACTCAGTGAACAAATGTAGAAATTTTATACGCATTCACGTTACTAGAAAACATGTAAATGTGACTACTGGTTGTTCATAGGTGCGTAGCAATGCCACCACTGACATGCGCACTACCAGCCCCAGCAGTGGTAGGATGAAATGTTGTTCATTTATTAGTCCTTGATGGTGGTTACGCAAAGCGTTATGCTAAAGCGTATGCTGAATATTTTTTGGCGTTGACGGAATTGTTACGAGGTGCATCGACGTTAAGTGCAGTAGTTGTGTGCACATCGTGGACTTACCAGGAAAGTCCACTACGCTGGCGTCTACTGGTGACCTCAATGGGTAACGTATTGTCCGGCATAACGTAAGCAGTCGCGTTAGACAACAGACGTCAGTGTTATCGAAACGAAGTTCGCTTTACGGAGTGACGACGTCTTTATCACACGTAACTTTCGTTAGCGTATTCCCCCGGGGTCGAGCAACGCTTCAATATAGCTTGCTGATTCACAGGAATAGAAATGTAATGTTTATTAGACTGCTATAAAAGTAGGAATCAGCATGGGAACCACAATTGGCGATAACTCAGCATAACGTCTTTGTAGCAGGTTTACATATGTAATGTTTATCGTTTCTTTATCAAATTAGATAGCCAGCACTGCAACGACAATTGAAGTTTCACCGACGTCACACCTGCATAGCGTCTTTTTACAAAGCAGTTTCAAGACCTGGCATGGTTGGCTATGGGGTAGAATACCTGATTGCCACGCAGAGCGCTTGGGTTCGATTGCTGCTAAGATCCTGATTTTTTATCTTTGTATTCGTTGGGTCTACGCTGCTGATGTCAGTTTCTTTTAACGCTCTCACGTTTGAGTTATTTGGGAACTTTGAAGCCCCAACAATTATTGTTACCAATTTAAGTTACTAATGTCTGTCCTCGCCGTTGCAGAGTAGATATAAACTGTCGATCACCTGTGGCGCATACCTGCGTACCACGGCCCGTGGTATGCGGGTAAGTGCCACACGTGTCTGGATGAAAGGATTTGCCGACGTACGCGACAGGATTTTCACGTTGTTCATGTCGTGACCAGACAATGATGTCACGTGGTCGTGACGTCGACGAAGGCAGTAGGCAGTAGTCCAAGATGAAACACTTTATTTGGGCCGAACTTGTGGCCGGTAAACTGAAGGTGAGATTACAGCAATAAACGCTGGCACTGATAGCGGCGAACAGAGCGTCGGCCGTCGATCAACTGTACATCGTTGGAACGCGCCGGCTTTTATAACGCACGCGTCGGAACATTCTAGCCTTATAACTAGTCGTCGCGGAAGCTCTGGAATAGTCTCGAGTGTTCGCGTCTTGCGCGCAATCTTAACAAAACGATCTACAATGATCGCGAAGCTTCTAGAACAATGAGGTGCGGTTTGCGCTGAGCATTGCTGACAGCCTTTGAGGGCGAAAATCGAATACAGTGAAAGAAACGCGCGTGGCAATAATATTCCTCAAACTGCCTCACCGTCCCATACCAATTTTGGTGTACACCAAGTTAAAGAGGCGATCACGAGAGGACCCAGACGTAGGCGGCTAGATAGATAGATAGATAGATAGATAGATAGATAGATAGATAGATAGATAGATAGATAGATAGATAGATAGATAGATAGATAGATAGATAGATAGATAGATAGATAGATAGATAGATAGATAGATAGATAGATAGATAGATAGATAGATAGATAGATAGATAGATAGATAGATAGATAGATAGATAGATAGATAGATAGATAGATAGATAGATAGATAGATAGATAGATAGATAGATAGATAGATAGATAGATAGATAGATAGATAGATAGATAGATAGATAGATAGATAGAAACGGTCTAGTTGCCTGCTGTTCGCTAAGAAATGCTTCGCATTTAAAAATCTTGGGCCCGATTGAGAATTGGACCCAGGCCTTCTGCGCGGCAAGTAGGTGTTCTACCACGGAGTCACGCCTGCGCTTGAAGTTGCTCTGTAAAAAAAATGCTATAAGATTGTCATGTACTGCAACGAGTCTGCGAATGTCATGTACTGCAACGCTTGTAATATTGCGCGCCAGGAATAGTGGAATCGCAGAAAGTGTCAAAACATGTAAATTAAGCAGCGCGTGGATGGTTTAAAGCTGCACACCCATTTAAAAGTGTGCAGATGCGCAGGAGTGCGTGGCACCTTACGTACGCGTAATGGGCACTTCGCCAATATGCTGAAGGAAAAATTATAGCGTAGTGGGCACTTGCAGTACGTATTCTAGGACAGTTTGAAATGGTCTCTGTTACGCACACAAATGAGCCTTTCCATGCGACGCGGTCGACGCCGATGCACACGGGGCCCGATTACTATGTCGCGTTCTACTCCTAAAAGCAGAGCTCAAGCGTCTTCCAAGTTTTCACCGAGATGTCTTGTCATTACACGTTGCCACATTTCAGAGTGGCCGGAACGCATGACTTCTCGTTCGGGCGCCGCAGCCAGAACCTATGTCATTAGGCACGACGCTGTGTAGGTGCAGTTGGCAGTGCCTTTGCAAACAAAGAAAGAAAAATAGTACTTCAGGCATGCATACGCCAAGCATAGCTTGCCCTTCTTTTCGCGATAGGTCGAGGGCTCCTGCATTTTTTGCTGTACTTAAACCATTATCCGTGAACTTAAAGCATTACCATGAAGACTGAGTATTAAGTGGAGACAGGATTATCCAGAATATTTTGTAGAGGCCACAGAATATGATCTACTTGCGACCAAGGCGTGAAAGACGCCCCTTTAAAGGGACACTAAAGGGCAAAACGATTTCTCGCGTATAAGTTAAGTACAATTTCACAATCCCGAAAACACCGCTGTTACCGCTACACGACGCTTGGTAAGCGAGAAAACACGCGAAAAGAAAATGCGGGTGGAGACGCCACATTGAGATTCCCGCACCAAACACCGCGACGTCATAGATTCTGAAGGCGCCTACTGAGTCCTACGTAGCTTCTAATCGACAAAAATGAGGTGCATTGTCATCTGTGGGTGCCATAGACCTAGCATGCGAAGTTTCAGAAAATTTCATCGAGCCAATGTCGCGAAAATACGAAAAGTACAGTTGGAATTTCTGACGTCACGCGCGCAGAGAACGGCGCCAAATTTAAAAAGTAAAACCTCAACCTTGATTTTCCCCGCTAATAATCAACTTATGATAGTCAAACATATGACATTAGAGTCCTCAGAGTGCAGTTTGTTAATCTAAACCAAGTCATTGTTTCGCTTTAGTGTCCCTTTAAAGAAGCGCGCTATTGTGGATTTAGAGCTCGAATGGCATACAGGCCGCTTACAGTAGCTTTAGATTTTAATGCTTCGTCGAGCTCGTTCGAAGTATCTAGGATGCGACAGCAAGAAAGCTGAAACGTTTGTTTTTTTCTTTCAGTTTTTTCGCGTACAGGTGTCTACCATGAAAATTAATTTTTGACGACGTTTCATGATACCAGCCCATAACACCCATCATGTAAACAGTCTAACCCAGGGACAACACCTCCTATAATAGCCCTGTCATAAGGACCGCCTTAAACGGACCGCGAAACAGTTTTTGAAATCTCATCAGTGCTTAGGCTACATGATAATCGAATCATTCGCACAATCAATGAAGCCACTCACCTTGTGTCAAGATACGGGCAATAATGTGTTACCCTTCTACTCAACACTGCCTTGTCTCCTTAACTCGTCGAATGCGCAGTCGTCGCTGGTGATCGCAGCGCACTTGACGGGCTGAGCTGCGCTACTCTCTCTGTGGCCTCTGCAATCAACATCGGCAGCACGCCCGCCTCGCCAAAGTCAATGGAGATGAAGCGCGCGGAGTGGTTGCGATCTGCTTGGCCAGGTACCGCAACACTACCAGCAAGAATAGGGCGCCTCGATGGCAGCGTTCATTCGTTCCATCGTGCACGGCGGTGACAGCGTCCAGAGTTTGACACAATGTGGAGGAACATCACATAACTCGATATCTCCGCTTTTTCATACAATATGGCCACGACGCAGTCAATGGGTGCCGCCACCCTGTGCGAAGGAACGCTGTCATCCAGACGCCCTACTCATGTTCACAGTTAGACCCACATGGCAACAATATACCAACAGCGATAGCTCCGCTGTTTGACCCAATATGGCTGCGGAGGGGATAACGGGTGTCACCACCCTGTACGAAGGAACGCTGGCATTGAGGCGCCCTAAGCGAAACGGCGAAAGCCTGGCTGCACTCTTGTAAGACGAATGAGCCGCAACCAGCAAGTACGTACGCTATGTATTAAACAGAGTCTTTGAAAACTTTTGCGAGCACTTTCGCCTTTGTGTGTCTTTTTCACAAGTGTGCAGTTGTTTTTACACTTTTCTGTAAGCGTGCTGACCTGTGTGTGTGCGCGCTGTTAAATATTTTTCAGACTCCGTATCCGCTACTCGGGATTCTGCGTTTCTAGCACGCCATATGACATCTCTTAACTTGTCTCCTTGCGCTACGTGACTGTCTAGCGTATTTTTCTAGAAGTGGTTTCAGGCGCTGGTGTGGTTCTGTGGTGAAATACGTGGGTGCTACGTGGAATACTTGGGTTTGGATCTGGCTGTAATCCTCATTGTCTTTTTATGTCATGGTGCATTGCGCGTCAGGGTCACCGTCTCCTCGAGGGGAGGTACAACATATATACAAGAGGCTTTCGCCTTAACACGAACTGCTGCCAACTTGTTGGCACCTCTTTATTGCGGTAAATACATTGCACAAGGAGGCACTCCTATGCACAAGACTGTATGCTTCGCCCAGGTCTAAATTCATCCTAAAACTTTGGAAATCGATTTGCAAATTGCGTTTTATGTTGATGCTGCAAGTTTGTAAGAACACTCAAGACCTTTTTCAGGTAGTTGACACAAGAACATTTTTTAAACTTATAGTTGTTTCAAATTATATCGGCTGTAATCTTTCTTGGTGAAAGCTTTCTTCACATTTTGTCAGAAGGAGGCTGCAACAAGCAAGGAAGGCCAAGTGAACAGGTATATGACATAGACTTGCCACTATATATCGTTTCTTTTCCCTCTGAATTCCTCACATTATAGCAGCAATAGGTTACTAAGTAGGACGTAAATGTCTATAAAGTGCGTATTTTTAGCGATGTTAACAAAGAACGACAACGTAATATAGTTCAGGCTCGCTGGAAGAACGCTCTCATGTTCTACCGGAAGCCATACTCTTCTTTATTTTCGTGATCGGCTGTCATCGCTGGGTACATGTGTAGTAGATTACACAAAAAATTCAATTAACATGCACACAAAACAGGCTTTAGAAGAAACACAGAGTATGTACCAAACATGATGTCTTGGGCAGAAAAATGTGGATGTGCAAAAATGGCCTTTCAATAATGCCAATCCGAAATACTCACTCACATTGTAATTTGAGTCTGTCATGTGCAAATGGTGCTAAAAACTCTAGGAAATTCATTTGTGATACCTGTCATGTGACACATTAGAAGTGCTTGATGTCGGTATAAGAAACTCCCTGTCCGTTTTCACAAATGTATATGTTATCTGCATCGACCGATAGAAAAGCGGAACTCATTTATGGGTTTGTTTAAATGAATAACTAATGCCACGTAATGGGACTCCGACATACGTCACGTAGTGGGAAATTAAAATACCACAGAATAACGCATGCACCACGGTCAGCGACACTAACAGTTAGTGATATTTTAACACTATGTCAGTGACATAATTGTTGTGAGACAGTCAAAAGCAATGTCATCGACGTGTGAGTCAGCAAGTTCTAAGCTTTTTGACGTCGGCGAAATAAAAGCCGAAAAAAATGCATATACGTCAAAGTACACCATAACATACTCCTATCATGCTCTGAAATTGGCGCAAAAAATTTAACTAGCAGAGGGTGAGCGCTATTCCGCAAAATGTAGTTTAACAAAATAATTTCGGGGTAGGTTGTACCATAATTTAAAGGACTAATAAAATACTTTATGCTCAAAGTAAAAGAAATAACAGCACT
The DNA here is from genome assembly GCA_030522465.1 of Rhipicephalus appendiculatus. Classification (NCBI taxonomy): domain Eukaryota; kingdom Metazoa; phylum Arthropoda; class Arachnida; order Ixodida; family Ixodidae; genus Rhipicephalus; species Rhipicephalus appendiculatus. The sequence continues at coordinate 918 of JALIZH010031262.1, read as the reverse complement.
GCAATGACCCTGTTATTCAGGTCTTAAAAAAAACGCCAGGCCTGCGTGGAAAGCGCAGCACAGTCACAGCGAAAGCTGAAAGAGCGTCATCTCTAGAACCCGCTTGCAAGGTACCCACAACTCCATTAATTGATTCGGTGGCTGATGACGATGAAGAATTATGGCTGAGCCCTTTGTAATGGGTTGCAAACATTCAATGACCCACTCGTAATGCAATTCATATTGTGTGACGCCTGGTTACACAATTCGCATTCTGCGACGCCTCGTTGTTATTGTACCCTTCTACCACGTTATACTGCGTATGTTAACGCGGTTCCTTCCCGACATAACGCCTCTATAGGGTTTTTGTGCGCAGGAGTTTCGAGCACCGGCATGGCTCAGTTCGTATATCGTCTTTAAATGCGCCTGGCCGTTTACTTTATAGTGCTATCAATTCCTGAAGCGTTACATTAAGTTCATTAAGTTCACCTTGTTGTCGTTCGCTGTGCCCTCAGACTTTTCCAACGGACGGTTAACCGCCGAAGCAGTGTTAGGCGCGCGTGCCATTCCTTGCACTGGCAACTCGCGTCCTCCCACTGCTTTCGTTGTCATGTCAACCGGTTGGCTTTGGTCTGCTTCTGCGACGCCCTTCTCGTTAGTGTGCAACGTAGTAGTTGCTTGTTCCGTAATGTCGGACGCACCGTTGTCTCCCGCAGGCATCACAGAAAACTGAAATATTCGAACAGGAACGCTACCGAGGAGCACTCCTCCGTGCAACAGCAGAGGCATGGGCGATGGGCGAGACGCCCACTAAACGCGCGCTTGGTATCGGGAAAGCACACGCGCGTCGAAACCACATCGAAGTAATAGAGAAAAAAATTGGCCGCCGTATCTGCGTGGCTTCGCTGTAAATGTAGTCGAACGACGATAGTCTTCTGC
>JALIZH010031261.1:0-22454 GCA_030522465.1 Rhipicephalus appendiculatus | reverse complement strand
CACTTTGACTTCGGTTACGAGGTCTGCAACCTCCTGTGGCCGCACATTTCAGCTTCGCTGGTCAACCACAGGTACGCAGTGCTTGGGCAATGATTTTTTTTATTGTGTCTTGCAACTCTGACAGCTGCACATATAGGATAGCTTCAAAACGGGCGAAGACAACCACACTCGCCAACAGATCAATACTCAATTTTGAATCCAAAACACAAAAGCGGAAGAACGAATACTTTGATGTGCCTGCAAAATAAAATAGCCCCAAGGCGGTTCTTTTAATTTCTTGAGCAGTGGCGCTTACCTTTGCTTTTCTCCACTCTGTGTTTCTAGAATACCGTCCTTTATTTGCAGCCCTCACATATTAGCTGTAGACAATCTTCAGCTGCCTAACATCCACCTCAGTAGCTCAGCACGTAATGTGTGGTGCTGCTAAGCATAGGCTCAATTTCGGGACACGGCGGTCGCATCTTGATGGAGGATGAACGGAAATAAGGCCCATATGCTTGATGCAAGTACACGGTAAAAACTTTAGGTGGCCGATATTAATCCGGAGTTCCCCGTTATTATAGCGTTCCTGATAGTTATATATTGCTGTTAGCACGTAAAGCTACAGCAATTAATAAATTATTGCCATCAGATGGTTACCTTGCACCTTCCGCAGAAGCGTACCTGTAATAGTCACACCTCTTGGCAGCATGTTCTTGTAAGTCTGTAACATCGATGATTTGCGCAACTACATCGGGCAGGCTTTCTTCCGGTACACCTCGGAGGCGGCCGAACAGGTAGAGGTTCTCGTAAGCGTTCAGCTTCCCCAACAGGGCGTCACCCTGAGGGCAGTAGCCGATTCCTGATTGCCACTGCAGAGGTCAAATTAAAATCAAGAACGTTACTTGACAAAACTAAGCAAAATCCTTATCTCGCTGAAGTCACGTATTACTCCGTGAACGCCTCATTATCCAAATCACACTAGAATACCGTACCAGTTAATTATATTTTCATTAGTTATAAACAAGTGTTTTTGACACTTTATCGTTTCGACCACATCCGCGATTACCATTGTTACTCAGCTATCGCAGTCGGCTGCAACAAGAAAATGGGCTGTCTTGGAAAAAAAAGTCTATTTCAAAAAGGCCGGCAAGCACTGCACAATGGGATATACTGCACGTCGAAGAACGCGCGTTTCCCTATTTGTTCACTTGCGGCCTCCCAGTGGACAGAGTGCACGGGTCCGGCAGAGGAGCACCACGGAGTGGCACTTCCCAGAAAAAACGTCCTCAGGCCTGCCTTCTATACGCGTTTCGCTTTGTTCACAGCGCCAGTAGTCCAGAACACTGTAGCCGCGGACAACGCAAAACGCGGCAGGAATGTGAAAGAACGTTACATGGAAGCATAACAAGGAGTGCTGCCGAAACTGACGACGAACAGGAAGCGCTAAGGGACGAGTCGAACTCGTACAAGGCACCGAAAAGCTGAAAAGCGGTTTGCCAGACATCGGCTGCGATCATTTCTCCTGTCTGTGTAGCTGAATCCTCATTTTCTTTTCTGATATTCGCAATATTTCGGTAGTAGGGATGCAGTGCTCTCGCAATAAAAATGCGTCTATACCGAAAAAAAAAAAAAACAGCCCGCAATAACAAAACACTAAGTTTGACTATTTTTCCGTGCGATCAGGGGATTTTTGTCAGTAATCGCATGAAATGTTTGCTGAACTAACAACAGGCTAGCGCTCACAGTCATAAAATGCATCCTTACAGTGTCCACACGTTAATTCTAACAAGTCCCGGTTCATCACTTGGCCCGACTGGACGCGCGCGCAACACCAAAGATAGAAACTTGTGCTCCAAACTGTGTATGAAAGACACAGAAAGAACACAACACAGTGCTCACAAAGCCCTTACAAGCCTTTACCGACACGCAAGGCTGCAGATATAACCATGTGCGAAGATACACTACATAGACATGGCCGCTGATGCTGACCTGGAGCAAAATTCGGACTTTCCGATCCGGCTGCACTTAATGAAACCACAATTCCACCATAGGTAAAACAAAAAACGAGCTTGTGGACAGAGTGCGCCCTTCGAAACAATGTTACAGCACTGAACAACATCGTACGTTCTTCATTGAAGACGAGGGGCTGTCATAATATTTGGCCGGACTTCACACCACTGCGTCTTTCATGAGTATAGCTGAGTTTTTTTTTCCTTTCGGATTCGTTGTTGCTTCATGCATGGGCCTCCGAGATTGTGCGCCGGCGCACGATCTCGGAGGCCATGCATGAAGCAACAATCGAATCCGAAAGGAAAAAATTAGCACGCAATTAGTACGTTGTTGAAAGTAGCACAGATAGATGTCATTTCAACATGCCCACATTTGCCTCATTGACACTTTGATAATTAGGTGAGCATTTCTGGAGTTACGAATTTCATTAGGAATAATTAATTAACTCAGATTAACCAAAAAAAATAGTAGCGGCTACTACAGTATACTGGGAATGATATGCACAAGGCCTGCTTCGCGTAACGCCGTCCCGCTTTTTTTAAATCATGCTGCGTGATAAGTGGGACACCCTGTATATACAAAGTTGCTGATAACACAATACGAAAGCGTCCGTGGGCAGTCCACGCAGTGGCGTAGCCAGTGGGTTACACACCGAACTCTTGCCCGCCACCCTCCCCCCTCCAAAAAAGGTTTTTGTGTCATGGCATATAGAGCACAAAATGGACATTCGACTATATCTGCCGGCCCCGCCTCCACTCCAAATCGAGGAGGTGCACCCTTCGCAACAATATCTGCCTACGCCCCTGAGTCCAGGTCGTTAATATGAACGCAGCCGTCAGATTTCACAAGGTCTCAGGTCATTAACGTGAAAGTAGCCGTCAGAAACCACAAGGTCTCTGGCGGGTGACGTTGGAAACAGCGCAGCGGATGAGGGTCACAGCGAAGAGACGCTGTTGGCAGTAGAGAGCGCGACCAGAAACATGACAATCGTTTGCAGTGCGCCGATGAATTCCACCGCGCAGCACATAGAAATTTAAAGGGGTATATAGGAGCGCAAACTTAGAAAAGATACACACAAGAAAAGAAGTAGGAGGGAGCAAAAAGGTCGGGCGCTACGCTTCAACAGTTTATTTCAAAGAACAAGCCAATACATTACAGCTATCCGCGCATGCGTGGATCAATATCGGCAAAGGGTGGTCACACTCGCTGATTAAAGGTCTGCATCTCATTTTAGAAAATTGAAACGGACGTATCACTGACACAACTCCTGCCCCGTTTCTTAATGCGAAACGCCTCCAATAAACCTCGCGCTAAAGTGTCGTTGCTCATGCCTGTTATCTCGTGAAGCTGCTGTGGCGGCCAGTGGTTGCGTAAGCGTAGTACGGCCAAGCCTGCAGGCTTTAGACGTTTACATTAGCGTCTCTCGTGGTGGGAACGTCGCCAGAGTAGGCGGGTGACACAGATGGCGTGTGGACGACACCGGTAACGGCGCAGGCGGCGGCACATTACCAGCTGCGGCTACTGCATCGCCTGTCGTGCAGACACCGACGAGCCACAAGTCTTGCGGAGTAGATCGGCGTGGCGCGACCAGCCTTGACGTGATAAGAAATCGACTCGGAGGGCGATGATTCATGGATTACCACGGCACTGGACGAGGCGTGATGCGCCAGGGTGAGCAAATCAGGCGACAAGGTATCAGAGACAGCCAATGGCGTGCAACGCGAGATCCAGCAGTGAATGTGTGGCGTCGCAGTTGTCGGGAGCCATCGATGGCGTAGAAATTCTGGAGCACGTGTCCTCTGTTCTGGTCTAGTCATTCTCTTTGAACGCCAGTTGCTTGTGAGTGCCGATATGTCGGACCACAGGAAGCGCAATGGACACAGCAGGGGGGACGGGAAGGCTTGTCATCTATAGTATCAGGGACCACCTAGTGCAACTAATACAGGATAGCATGACTGCAGGGTTGCATGTTTTTTATACGTATAGCCTGTTTTACAGCAGGGAGCAAAACTATGTCGTTGACGTTTCGACACTCTTACCTCTCCTGCTCCCCCAACAGACTCGCAGGGCTAAGTTGAAACGCCAAAATACGGTCATCATCGCGGATGAAGCCCGGGCATGAACAACCACACGAAGCAGCGGAGGCAGCAAGGCCGGTAAAACTACAGCGCCGCCGCCAACATCCGGGACCCGTCCGCACTCGGCGCCTCGCCCCGATGCACAGGGCACCCCGACTTTCCGTGCCCTCTACCGCCTTCTAGAACACTATTCTACCGTGTTTGTTTTAAGTGCGTAGCACACTAGGTGCCCGGGCTAGTCATCCGTACATACATCTCATTGGGCGTGATAACGCTCAAAATCAAGTGGGTGACACAGGCCTAAAACAAGGCTAGCAATGCTCAGAGTTTGCGAATCTCCCTAACAAGATCCTAATCGTGCGGGGACAGCCTACGTGCTTACTTCAAACATTGACGTGACCGACAGTTCAGTGAACGGAGGAGTGGAACTCTACCAACCAGAATCACTGGGTGCCCGTGCTACGGACTTCCCCAGGTTTCACAGTAGTGGAGCTGCATTTAATGCAGTATTTATAACACCAATCATTGCAGAAGATGAAGATTTTTAGCGCGGTGGCGTTTGTTTCCACATGCGCGCCGCTCGCTTAAAATAACGGCTGTCGTCTGATATCTTGAGGAGCCCTCTACAAAGTTACTCGTTTCTTGCCGGTACCCGGTGTTTGCATCTTAACTTTTAACCCTTTAATGTCTACATTATGAAACCGCCGAAGAACAACATTTTCATTTTCGAGCTTTAAATAGCATACTTTAATTGATTCCGCAGTTAAGTATCTGAAATAGAACTTTAATGCATACTTTTAGGTATGTCCCCAATTCTCGACATGCCACCGAGTAAAAAGTAAAAAAGAGTGAAAAGTAAAAAAAGAAAACAAGGAAAACCATCCCTACTCCGCTCGTGTTTCAGGCTTCGCACCATCAGTGCGATGCTGCCATACTGCTTAAACTGATGCATTCGACGTTATTTTGTGCACCCGGTAGAGCTTATATACTTCTACAACGGCATCTGCCCTCTCTGGTGCTGTCCTTGTGCACTTTTCTGCATTTCAGGTGCCCACTTTTACTGTTTTTCCTACATTTCGGCTATTTATGGCATAGGCGACATAGAGGCTCTATTACAGCATGCCGGGACAATTCGTGCGATTTTGAAGAATTGACATTTGTCGTTTATTTACAACGTAAATGATCTGGTGTCGCGGTCGGTGTGGGCTCAAAAGCACATGGACCTGATTCAACAAATCACTTAGGGATCGAATAGTTACACTGTTCCTTTACATATTTAGCCGCGAAATACTATATTGCATTGCACGGCGCACACTCTATCGACACAGATCGCACCAAGGTCACGGGATCAAATCCCGGCCACGGCGGCCACATTTCGATAAGGGCGGTATGCTGGAGGCTCGGGTGCTTAGTTTATCCGCACGTTAAAGAAAAGCACATGGTAAAAAACTTGCCAGCCCTCAGCTACTGCAACCCTCATATTCATGTCGTGCTTTTAGGACGACATGAATATCCCTGCCTTTCCTTTGCCTCTCTCTCTCTCTCTAGGACGTAAACTCCCAACAATTATTATTGAAGCTTATTTCAACCAAGAGAAATCGAATTTTAGTCAAGTGTAAATCTGCTTATGACTGCAGCGCGAAACGATAGTACCGACACGATACGATATTAAGTTCCAGAGTTTGCAGTGTATTACATTCTGCTTTGGGGACAATCGCACCTGTGGTGTTGTTGGTAGTTGAAATAAATATATTTCCGCTCTCTGAGCAAAAAGTATGGGAACGTCAAAACAAACCACTACTAACCTAGAAACTCACTAAAAAGCACTCATCCGGCTTTAATTACGTCAATACTTTAACTACCCTGCCTAAAGTAAACCCTTTGTATCCTAGCCTAGATAAATCATATCAGTGTAGTGCGATCAGGCTAGCCAACCGATTGCCTTAAAAAGATCTATTTGAAATCTTGGTATTGCTTTAGAATTTTATAAACACACTTATGTGTCCAAGGGCGTAGCCACAGATTTTTTTTTTCTGGGGGGCGCGGTTGAACCGTAGTTTATATATGTTTGTGCGTGCGTGTGTATGTGTGCGTGTATATGTACGCAAACAGAACTGAAAGATTTCGGGCGGGGGGGAGGGGTCCACCTTTCCCGACCCCCCCTTTGGCTACGGCCTTGTATGTGTCCACTTTTGTAAACAAACAGGAGTACATACATGTGCAAAGAAAAATGGCATTGTTCTCAAGTCGCTTGTAGATGTCTATGCCTACATTAATTTGACAAGTTCACCCTAAATTGATAAAAGCTCTTAATTTAATCGGCTTTATTCGAGAACTGAAGGATTTATCTTGTTTTTGTGATAGTTTTGTTGCACTGCGAACCACCAAAGTTTTGTAAGTTGAGTTGGCGCTGTGGCGTCCACGTTTGTGGACGCCAGGCATACCGAGTTCATGTAAAAAAAACCTAATGAAGAAAGCTTCCTTTTTGCCAAACCGTAACTCGCCTGCCATTCTCGGGTCCCGTCAGTTGATAAAGGGCTCCCATGCCTTCCATTAAAAGAGAGCGGAAGTGGCGATTAAAGGGTAGGAGAACCACCTGCTGTGTAATAAAAAGTAGCAGCTGTTCCGTGTACAAATACAACCGATGAGCGAAGCTCCTTATAAATGGGACACAAACGACTATGTACGTTTTCGAACTGTTTAACCATTTGAACGATGCGAGGCTGACTGTCATTTCGGTGTCTCGGTCGATGCCAACGATCTTGCGAAAGTAGCGTTCGCTGAAGGAGTCCACCGGGTAGGTCGCATTTCCAGTACTCGCAGAAACGGCCGAACCCGCACTGGCTGTACTGTCGCGGGAAGGAAGAGATGTGAGCGCACAGGCAACTGTAGTCGTCCATGGCAGCCGAGTGTGTGTGTGTGTGTGTGTGTGTGTGTGCGTCTGTGCGTGGCACAGGGAGAACGCTGGCTTCTTTTCGACGCGAAGTTTTTTTTTTTTTTTTTTGCGCCGCGCGTCTTGTTTGCGCCACGCGGGCGGAAAGCGTCTTCTACGCTCGGTGGCGGGAACACGCGTTCGCCGGTCTGAGGGGAGAGGACAGAGATGAAGAAACAGGGAGACAGGTGGGAGAGGGGTGCGAGCGGTGATGCGGTGGCGAGCATCGACGGCGGCGACGGAACGCCGCGCGCAGCATTTCATTTTCTTTTTGCGCCGGCGCGGGTGTGCAGAACATCTGCTATTACCTTCGACAAAGCGCCCGTAGTGCTCTGGAATGATGTTTGCCCTCGCCTTCACTATTAATTAACCTATACATAGGTACCGGAAAAATCATGTCGCATATGTCTTTATGCAGTTTCTTTCGTCTGACTGAAAATAGGTATTCATTTGAAAACCGAACTGACAAAAAGCGGACGCTGTCCACAACTTTCTTGAAGAAACCTCGCGTAGCTCCGGGCATATTTGAGGTGCTTACGACGTAGTTAGGCAGCACACGACAGAGGCGCAATTGGCATATTGTTCTCAAGAATCGGTGTCGAACATCCCGAAAGAAAATAAAGCGATTTACAAGTTGCCGCACAAATAGGTGTGACAGGCTGAGTCCTCCCTGTTTTACTTTTCTGAACAGATTAGTTCTACTACATCTTTCCCAAGTGGAGCCCCATACAAATATCGCGAATATCCAATGAAACTTTTGCATATTCACACGTGCACAACACAACACCTGCATCACATACCATAATTTGCTCGTGAAAAATGTGTTGCATACAGTGGCTTTAGCAAACATTGAGAGACAGGTGCCGTTCCACTGCCGAGTTTTTCAAGCATATGCTGTATTTGTTCAGTCCAGTATTCATTGGTATCTTTGTAGTGTTCGAAGGGCACACCGAGGTATTTTACTGGAGTTCTAAACCACCGAATGTCAGCATAAGTATCTGGGGTCGATGGCTATTCTCCGTGCCATATTCCCAGACTCTTCCCCCCAATTCACCCTGCTTCCTGTAATATCTTCAAATTTCTTAACAACGGCAACTGTCTCTTGTACACTCTCTCTAGTGGTACAACACACTGCCACATCGTCAGCATATGCCAAAACTTTTACTTCTGCGTCAAGCAGTCTAAAACCGCGAATGGTCTCGTGATGTATTATGGCCAAGCATAAGCTCTCAATGTACAGTGCAAACAGGAGTGGGCTTGCTGGGCAGCCCTGACGTACAGAACGTTCCAGCTTAATTGGAGTCCCCGGGATCTTGTTAACAATTAATCGAGTAGTACAGTTCTTATATGCCAGGACTACCCCTTCTGTAATCACTCGAGTATGGCGTATAGCACATCATGCGGTACACAGTCAAAAGCCTTCTCTAAATCAAGCTGGAGGATCGCAACAGCACAGTGGAATGCATCACAACACTCAAGGACACAGCGCATCGTGTGTGTGTTCGTTAATTTTGAGTGCCCCTTGATGCCACACGTTTGGTGCTCACCAACTATTTCTGTAATGACTGACTGCAATCTTCCTGCCAATATTTTCATGAGTATTTTATAGTCGGTGTTAGTGAGTGAAATGGGCCTATACGAAGTAACTAATTTTAATTTTGTTTTGTCCTCTGTCTTTGGTATTAGAATCGTGTGTGTCTCGTAAAATGACGGAGGTAATGCTTTGGTTCTATAAGCTTCCTTGAAGACCACTTGCAAGACTGATGAAAGTTGTGTTTTAAATGCTTTATACCACATCGCACCTAGACCATCTGGCCCCGGTGACATTCCAGGAGCCAGATTGTCTATTGCCTTTTCAATTTCAGTAACTGTTATAGGAGCCTCTAACGCCTCTTTCGTTTCTTGAGACAATTGAGGCATTCCGGCTAAGGAAATTGTCCTTGAACTTTTCAACGTCAACTAATGCAGCGGCAAAGAGACCCTTGTAGTACCGAAAGAAGGCATCAGCGATAGTGCTGTTAGTATTTAGTTGCACGTCGTTTTCCTCTATTACTTCGATCTGATTACGCCGCGCATGTGATTTCTCGATTCCAAGCTCACGCTTTGTGGGCGTCTCGCCCATCGCCCATGCCTCCGCTTTTGCCAGTGGCGTAGCCAAGGGGGGGGGGGGGGGGGAGTTGGGGGGGTTCAAGCCCCCCCTCGAAATTTTTCAGTTTTGCTTGCGTATATATGCACGCACACATACCCCCCCCCCCCCCCCCTGAAAAAAATTTCTGGCTACGCTACTGGCTTTTTCATGGAGAAGGGCTCCTCTGTAGCGTTCTTGTTCAAATGCCTCAATTTTCTCTTTTATAATCCGTATATCGTCTTTAAATGCACCGGGCTCTTTGCTTTCTAGAGCTTATCAATTTCTGAAGCGTTCCTTTGAGAACCATTTTCTTTCATTTTTTCCTCATGTTTTAAAGCACTAGATCTCAAGATGGCTTTCATTTTAACGCATTGCTTTAGAAGTTCCCATTCCTCCGAGAATATTACTGTCGCCGCTCACTCGAATGTTCTTAATGCCTTCGATCAAGCCTTTAATGAAAGCGTCATCACTCAGTAATTTATCGTTAAATTTCCATAAGTCCCAGTTAAATTTGTTGTCTTTTTGTTTCAGTCCCACGTTACACTGTACAAGACAATGGTCCGAGAAAGAAACAGGCACGACCGCGTAGCTATTGCTTTTAGCTGGCGTCTCCCCTGCCATGTATATTCTATCGAGACGCGCGTGACTGGTTCCCTAAAAATGCGTAAAACGAACTTCACGTCCTGATTCGAGGCACTCAGCCACGTCTTCTAAGTGGGATTCATTTAGCGATTCATAGAGTAATGCAACGCTTCTCTCTCGAACCGGGCGGTTATTGATTCTATCCTTCGCGCTCAGTACACAATTGAAATCGCCCAATAGAACGAGCTGCTTTGGTGATCGTAAGTGCTGTTTCATCAATGCAAAGAAACTTTCTCGCTCTGCCTCAACGTTCGGCGCATAGACACAAATGACGCGCCATTCAACTTCACTTGTGATGAAATCGCAACTGATTATTCTAAGCACACAGCCAGCGGATGTTCCCTTTGCGTGACTAACAACGGCATAGTATTTCGACGTAAAACGCAGCATCATGCCCCGGGTCTCCTCCTCCCCTTCCACTTTTGTTTCCTGGACGGCTAACACGTCTATATCTCGGTCAATAAGCAAGCGGTATACTTGAGCCTGCTTTTTCCTGGAGGCCAAACCTCGAACATTTAATGTAGCGAAGCTCAGTGACAAGTTGTTAGCCATCGTTACACACTAAGAAAATTAAGGTGGCAGGCCCGGAGCATGGTGCTTACCGTGTACGTCTAGCTCACTGCTAGACGCCTCCGGAGCCATCCGGTGGTCCGGTGTCACTTTGCTGCAGCGCCATTTGGTTTCCAGCCGTTTGGTCCACTGGTAGATTGGGCCTCATCCTGAGACCCGAGCGCCGTGCCAGTGCCGCCTTCGTTGGTGGTCCTTCTACCTTGCTGTCGTTGGCCTGTGCCGACGGACTTCTCCGACGGACGCTTAACCGCCGAGCTAGTGTGAGACGCGCGTGCCATTCCCTGCACCCGTCTTTTGACCTTCCACGACATTACGAATCACTACCGCCTGCAGCGTACCATGTACCCACCCTTACATCGTGGAGTTACTCGCCACCACGAAATACTATGGCGCCAGTTACAGACCCGAACGTTCCCTACCCCATCTTTCCGCCATCTTTTACACCCTGCGATATATCCCTCCCCTTTATGCATTTTCTGCCAAGAAAGAGCTAATCTACACCATATCATGTGGGAGTGTACCCGGAACCCACCACCTAACTCTCTACACATTAATAGTAAGGAGCAGTGGGAAGCTGCCATGTGCAGCTCGGCGCCCGAGGTCCAGGACCAGATCCTAGATTGGGCCAAGAGGGTAGCGGAGACCTACGCCGGGTAGGCTCCTCTGATCCCTCCACCACCGCCCCTTTCCCTCTTGGGATAAATAAAGTTTTTCTCCTCCTCCTTCCTGCACCGGCATCTCGCGTCTCGCCACCGCTTTCGCTGTCATGTCCACTGACTGGCTTTAGGCGTCTTCAGTGGTGTCCTCTTGGTTCCTGTGCACTTTCTCCACGGCCTCAGACACTTTATGGTCTCCTTCAGACAAAACTGTCTTGCTTTCCTCGGAAGAACTGGCCACGTCTCCTGCACCCTTAGCCGCGTCCTCGGCCTCAGCGGCGTCCATGGTCTGCTCCCCGAGCTCGTCGTTCGTTGCAGCGCTCGTAATAGCGGCGTATGACCGGACGCACTGGGCGTCCCGATGCCCAAATCGCCGACAAATTGAGCACCGTGGCACCTTGCAGTCCCGCCGTACATGACCGGTTCCCTTGCACCGTAGGCATTGCATAGGCCTGCCCGGCGCCACGACCAGGGCTATGTGGAAGATCCTCAACCGTCATTCCACTCTTTAACTTAAGGAACACAGTTCTGGTCGTCGATCCTTTGTCACTGACGCCGTCAACACGCCAGCGTTCTCGATAAGCTTCCACAACATTGCCGAAAGCAGCGAACGCCGTCCGCATATCTTCATCGGAGACTCCGAGGAGCAGCCAATGTAGACGTAGTTTTATCTGCCGGTCCTGGGGATCGACGATGAGACAGCGACGTCCTTTCACCTGAAGTCCTTTGAAGGACAGCATCCTCTTTGTGACTTCCTCTCCGTTTAGGGTAACCACCCAGACATGATTAATCTGGTACGTTCCCAGTGCGACGACGTCCGTCGGCAGTCATGTAAGGCCTAGGGCGTCTCTAAAGTCTTTAACCATATAGGGTCTCGCTCGAACGTCGTCATGCAAAAATACAGTATGCAAGGCAACGCGTCCTGTTGGCAGATGAGGCAGAATTACTTGATACTCTTCGGTTGACCTGTTACCGCGGCCATCAAGGGCCGCTGTTGCCGCTCCGCCGGAGCCCTGCATCCTGCGTCCGTTCACTAACGTGGCCGCTCTTTTTTTTCTCCGCTCCTTGAAACTGCGGTGCTAACTGACCCTATGCAGGCTTCATGTCGGGTAAGGAATCGCGTTAACGTGTGCTGTAAAGCGTTTTAGAACAGTAAAGTAAGAACCATGCGTCACACAATGCGAATTGCGTAACGAAGTGGGACGTTCAATGCTCCAACCCATTACAAAAGCCTCAGGAAAAATTCTTCATCGTCTTCAGCCACAGCAACAACAAAGTGCACATAATGCGTTACGAGAGTGTAGCGGGTACCGCGCTTTTGTGAAGACTGATGAATAATGGCATGGTAGACGCTTCCCCACTACACAAAAATTATGATGTTTTAGGGCGTAGTGGGTACCATGCAAGTGCGCTTATAGTAGTTGCCCCAAGAGTGTTTTAAATAAGCTCTAAAAAGGTCGCTGTCTCAGCTTTCGCTGTAGCTGTGCTGCGCGTTCCGCGCAAGCGTGGCGGTTTTTCTTTTTTTTTGAAACCCCGAAACTCCACTTCGGCTGATTCCAAGTTGACCCTAGTTACCAAGAAAACGTGTCCCCTATCCCATATGAAAGTTTCAATAGAGGAAATAATTGGCAACCACTTAATTTCGCTGCATTGACATGCTTGGACACCAATCGCAATGTATTCGGCCAACATTTATCAGCGTAATACGCATATTGTGGCCAAATGCTTTAAAGCATCACACAGAATTTCATTCGAAGGTCGTGCTAAACTCAAGATACATCACCTTGCGTGGTTCCTCAGACAGCACAACCTCCCTCATGTAGGCTTCGCCATATGTCATCGGGGTAAGGGCGGTCAGCATGCGAAACGTTGTCGTCTTCCCGGCACCGTTAACACCGAGCAGGCCGAAGCATTCGGCTGGTCGTAGTGCAAGAGAGAGTTCTTTAACAACCTGTAGTTCACCGTATGTTTTCTGCAGCCTTCGTGCTACCAGGGTATTGTTAGAAAAGTCTCTATGCGAGCACATTCGCTCTACGGCAGCCCACTCCGCTGCAACGTCTTCGTCTTTCGGGATAGATTCGTTTGTCTTTGGTAACAGACTACTCCGTTTAGAACGTTCCGAGACGCGGTACAGCAGATAGAGAAAGGCGAGGACGCCATAAATAAGCATGAATAGCAGGTCGTAAAATATTCCTTCTCCAGTAGTAGAGAGAATACCGACGGCGTGCCATGGTTCACTTGTCTTTTTGTCGAGCACTGCAAACACAAAAGCAAAGGAGAGAGCAGCTAATAATGTGTAGTTCTAAAAGACTTGCAAAATGCTAGCGTCAGAGTGCGAGATTCGAGCGACACCTTTATTGTCTGGCAGATTTACAGAAGCTCACCAAGCAGTCCTGCTTTCAATTAAGTTAAAACAATTCAAAGCTTCATAAAATGAAAGGTTCAAAGACAAGTTTTAGAGGCAAACAATTGAGCACGTCTCTCAGCTAATCTTGATTTTTGATACTATAAATCTATTTAGAGATTGCTCGCGGCGCACGTATTTCACCGAAATAGATTTTACGAAATGACCGTTGTCACTTCGCCATCAGTTTTTGCTATCCACTTTGTCGGGCCTCTGGGCCCTTCTCTGCAGCGCGCACGCTGAAAACCACTCGGAGCAGGCGCCAGAGCACACGCTGTGTTGGCCACACGCGTGCAACGCGGCAGCGTTGACTAAAAGCCACATGGTGGCGGCCCAGATGTGGGCTGGGGATAAGAACGCATTAGAGACGAGACCGGAGGCTTTTGGTGCTAGGGGGGCGAGAGGATGCGAAGGTGGTTGTGTGACGCGTCGAGCTTTTTCCTGAGTGAGCGCTGCAGAGCGTGGTGGAACGCCGAGGGGTAGTGTCCGCTAAAGCGAGTCCGGGGTTTAACATCCGTTTCCAGTTGAGTGTGAGTTTGTTCTCTATGATACTAGCTTTTGTGTTGCGCGTGGCATGCGCACTGACTGACCACAAGCCTACGGTGATTGCCTGTTTCGGGCTTTGCAACCTTCCCTTGTACACGTTCATACCTTGTGAAGTCGACGTTGAAGCGTTTGTGAGATTCGCGAAATAAACCTGTTCATAGTCCTAGCGTTGGTGGCTTTGTAGTGCGGACTGCGACTCACGGACACCCTGAGTGGAGGCTGAGGCCTTCATCTTTTATAAGAATGCAATAAAACATGCGTTTATACACCTATACCACTCTTCAATCTACAGTCAAAGTGGCTCGAATATGCTAACGACCACTATTTACCTTACTCACAGCACACCGTGCAGTAACATGCAAACATGCAATAAACCTGAGGTGCCTGCTATAACTTGTGCTGGCGTTACGTCGAATCATGAGCTAGCCTTTATATGTCAGAGTAGTGGTCACACGTGGCCAGCCCATGATTTAAGCTATACCACTACTCAATTTGCACAAAGGCATCGATCCAGCACGTCAGGCTTTACCGAAAGCAAAAAAAAATAGGGCATAGGCTGGTCTTCGTTGAGGGCTTTGCATGCAAGTGATTCCTACAATGCATGGGATCTGCCGTTCTTTACACTCAGTTATGCTAAAAGCGAACTGCATTCTGCCAAGAAAGCAACTGGCGAAACAGCGAAACAGCAGTGGAAAGTCTAGAGTCATTTAGCAACGACATAATACAGTAGAAAGAACGAGGGAAAAATATCAGATGAACATGAATTATGGTACAGAGTGTAAGTGGAATTACAATTCAGAAAACCTAAGCGTTATACAGAGCTCTTTCATGAACTCCACCTTAATAATTTTAAGAATGTGTTGCTCCAGTGAGAACCAGTTACTATTAGCCAGAATATACGTACCATCACAGCAAAATTTTATGGCCGGGCTGAATATCCTGCCGGTATGGCAGAAGTCGGCGTACACGTCATATGTCAAATTTCTGCTTCTTATGTATTGGCATGACGAAATTTCGTCCTCAAAACTTACGGCACGCACAGATGCCGCTGCTAGTTGGAACGGCGGAAAAAAAGAGGAAAGGCAGCTTGAGGTCGCTTTCTTGACCAAACACTATGGAAAGGTACGCGAGGACTGCAGCGGGACCTAAAAGGAAAACAAGATTTTGTGAGTGGATGGTGCATAAATACATTCTAAAGAAAAAGCGTCCCACACAGAATAACAGTTGCTAGAGATGCTACTGGTTGTAAAGGGGCGTCGCAGCGCCTATGTAAATGTCTATAAAAGTCATTTGGAGGACTGGTGGTGCTAAAGTTGGAGGAAGCACAAAGACGAAGTAGTATGAGAGTTAGGAATTTACAGATGCTTTTAAAACAAGCGGAAGGAAAGGCATGAAAGGCAACAATATTCAAGTGGGCGAGCCTTAAGGTAGTTATTAATAGAGCCTAATGGCTCACTGGTAAAGGGTTATTTAAAACGCGAACACGCATACCATACTTCACCAGCCCACTCATCCATTATTCCATTCATTGATCCATCTATCTATACGTGCATAATCAGGTAATGTTGCTGGTATTATGCTGCTACAAAATTTTCTAATATATGCACGAGCATCGCGGATGGAGATTAACACAGACCAAGTGTGTTGGAGACTTGGTTTGCCTGACGCGAGAATTGTGCAGATTGACTGCATGAAAACTCAAACACTGTGCCGTTCATTCATGTAAAAGTAATAACAGCTCCGCCACTCGGCAATGGAGCCTTCCCAGCTTTAGTGTCCCTGCTTTCTACGAAGGAAAAGCGAAGCACGGCGATCTCAAGGACAGGGAAACAGCCGACAAGCACTAGGAATGTTTTTTTATGAAATTGAGTAGAGAACATGGGAACGTCGTAGTGATGCTGAAAAGCACCGCTAAGAGCGAGACTAAAAGCAACAACCAAACGTCACAAAAGAGGTGCTTACTTTACGATACCGGATACTTGTGTATTAAAGGAGGAAGGCGCGCTAAAAGTGAACGCTTATGCATTTAACGTTGGCTTCACACGGTCGCAAAACACGGTCTTTTCTACGAAGAATAATTATTAATTATTACTTTAGAGTAATCTTTCCAATAATCGCTCTGCAATCACTGTGGTAGACGGTGATTGGTTCCATTACCATTTTCAACAAGCCGAATTGGTTCATTTTGTCGAGCATTCTATTGAGCCTGTTCTTTTGGTGTCTTTAATTACCGTCGTGTACCCATGGAACTTTTAAAATTAACTGACTGAGTATCTAGACCTAATCTTCACCGCGAACGTGTGGGAGGGTGTTCCCAATGTTCACACGCACCTGATCATCCAGCATATGGTTCTGATGCTTGTTTTGTGTTTTTTTAAAACAAATACTGACCTCTATGCCGTATGCCTGACAGCAGAGAAATGTCTTTTGCCTTCAATTCCTAAAGGTCTACAAGACCCCCATGTGGTCGAAATTCGGTTGTGGCGTTGCAGTTGTCGTCGAGTCTACAGCGAACGCGTTCGTCGGCTTCTTTCTGAATGCCCTCCCTCAGCGCCCGAAGTGAATACGCAAAAATTCGGCAGATTCCACGTACCTTGGGAATCGATGTTATGCGAAGCATGCGGAGGGAAGGTGACTGTGTTGTAATGTTTTATTGAGCGAAACGTTACGAAATTGCGCTATATATATGCAAAAATGTTGCACGCACAGACATATCTTCCACGGTCGCATATGTTTTGCATAACAAGTTGTTTACAGTTGCGTAACGATGCCAACAGCAACATGGGCATTAGCAACACCAGAAGCGGTAAACTGATATGTAGCGCTTGTGCTCGCGAGGATGGTAGCCCTGGACACTGCAACATATATCAAATTCAGTGGATGGCGCTTTACTATAATTGATGTTAACCCAGCGTGACGGCTGTATCATCGGAGTACATATGTATTGTTTATAAAATTGGATAGCCAGCACTGCAACGACAATTGACGTTTCACGAACATTAGGGTCTATTCGAAAAGCAGTTCCGAGACCTGGCGTGGCTGTGTGGTAGAATGCTCGATTGCCACGCAGAATGCTTGGGTTCGACTCCTGTTGGGACCCTGACATTTATTATTTGCATTCGTCCGGTCAGCGCTGCTGATGACGTCAGCTTTTAACTCTCTCGCGTTAAAAGTACCAATGTTTGTTCTCGCCGTTCCTGGATAGTCTAAACTGTCAATCACCTGTGGCACATACCCGCATACTTGTGGCACATACCCGCCCGTGGTATGTGCCACACGGTTTGCCCGAAAGGGTTTGACGACGTACGCTACGGGATTGTCACATTATTCATGTCGCGACCAGCGAGTCATAATCGTCAAGCCATCTTATTCTCCCATACTAATTTTGGTCTACCCCAAGTTAAAGAGATAATCACGAGATCACCCAGACGTAGGCGGCTAGATAGATAGATAGATAGATAGATAGATACGTAGATAGAAACGCTAAAAGTGCCTGCAGTACGCAAAGAAATGCTTCGCATTTAAAAAGCGCGCGCATCGGCTACCAGAAGAACACGCGAGCGCAAATGTCAGTTGGTGGTTTATGGGCCTGGCGCCTTGTTTTTTGCCCATGCGTTTTTCCGCCCAGATAGACGAAACAGTTCGAGCCAGTTATACAGCTTAGAAAGAGATGGACAGCACAGACAACCTGCGAAGCATCGCAAGTTCCGCTGTCGTCGCCGTCACTCAGGAAGCGCTGTGACGACCGCCGGCAAGACATGCGTCGTCCGTAAGGCTGAGAACCGCGCGATGCGCAAGATGAACGCAGAGATTGTGGCCGGAACTATGTGGGCCATCTTCATGCGCAGAAGACACTGGCTGCTGGAGAAAGATATGGCGATTCTTGACAGGAAGAGGAAATCGGGAGAGTTTGAACGGTTGACGTCTCTTGGGTGAGGACTCCTCAACCGCAAAACACGAAGGGAATATTGTAAGAAATAAACAAAAGATAGAAAAGTCGGTGAAGGACCACGGAAAACGCAAAAGAAGCACCATGGAACGCGGAGTTGGAACCCATCGGCTAGTGTCATGACAATGAAGAGGATGACCAGACGAGCGAATGCAGCACGATGACATTGGTTTTAGCCGGCTGGGTGTAGGGCGTGCAGGGTGGAGTACAGGAACACCTGTTCGTGGTAGCTACTGAAGATTCCAGGCCTTGCAGCAGCACTCAAAGAAAAAAAGAGTCAAAAGAGGATTACGAACCCATGATTCTCTTCGGGTATTCACTTGACCCCTTTTGGATGGTAGACGCAGAGAAAGAGAGTTGGCAATTCGAGAGGAGTTGCAGAACTCTCGTGAAGCGCGTTTCGATTGGCTTCCGTTATGAAGGCGCCGCCGTATACGCCATACATGTCGAGCATTTGCCGTTCGGCGCCGTTGGGACGGGCACACGCGCCAGGCTAGCCGCGCGGCGCCTACGCCTTTCCTCCTGTTCTCTCTTCTCCGCCTTTTGGAATGCGTTGCGCGGGTCGCGCGTCTTGTAGTTTTGAGTTCGAGTGAACATGCGTATTTGCAGTGGCGGTCACGCCAGGCTCCGTGCTCGAAGTGACGCTTCTAGTGAGGAATATCCTTGAAGTTGCGGACACGGACTAGGTGCGCCTCTTAACGGTGATTATACTGCTTTCGTAGGGTACTAATTACACAGCTTAAGCTCGGCGTCTGCAGCAGCTCTGCGGAAGTAGGTTGCCAGCCATATCCAAAAGTAGCCTGCGTCCGCGATGCTGTTGCAGGATGTTCAATTAAAACAGTCACTTATCGAGTTGAGACCACTATGTGCGTTGTTGTGTAAGTGATTTCATGGCTCATAAAATGAGTGATGCAATCACTTATCAAGGGCGATTACTTTCTGATCGCACATTATGTCTGAACTGCTGAAAGTGCTTGATATGGTTTTGAGATGTGCTTTAGTCAACGTCAAAATAACATTTCCATGGATACTCGAATGTGCAGCGTGTTTCCACGCATGGAAACGTGAAAAAAAAATCTGTGTACAGAGACGCACTGCATATAATGACGTTTGGCTTTACAACGGAATCGAGTGAAAATACGTTACAGTGGGAGCTATGTGAGGTAATTCTAACATATGCCATGTCTCATGTCGACGTAGACGGCGTCCGCGCGCGTTGCTGTCGTTCGGGCGCTCGTAAAACTGAGTATTTAACAATGGGTTACGTTTGTAGAACACGCTGTCTGTGAACGCTCCCGGCGTGCGCCCCTGACTGCCGGAGGATGCTCTTGGCTGTGGCAATATGCCGGCGCAAAGCCGGGCTTATTCTGGAAGCACTTTTTGAAGCAATTTATGAGGAAAGGAAGGCTTTTATTCGTGCATAACCAGTGCCTATCGCGAAACGCGGTTCCCACCTTCTATTACGTGAAAATTTGTTTTCGTTACGAAATTATTTAAAACGAAACACTCGTGTCAGATGTGTGTACAGTAACGGTGTGTTGAATAAAGCGTGGTTTAAATAAAACTAATCAGTCTATGTGTTTGTGTGTTGGTTATTCCCAGAATACCGGATCATTTCTCTAGCCTCTTCACTCCTTTTGACAGCCACACTCGGGGTAACGAAGGTGTCGCTATGGTCCCAGGCAGCACGCCGGCGTTGGTCCGATCTCGGTCCGACGTCGGTGAACATCGGCACCGACATTGGCCCGACGTCGGCATTTCGGTCAAGTGCAACTTCTTCCGACGTCGGGCCGATGTTTATGCCGACCTTGAGCCGACGTTCTGCCGTTGTATTTGCCGATTTGGAGCCAACACCGGACCGGTCTAGATATGCCTGACGATGGGCCGTCGTATCGCCGACGCAGTTGCCAATGTACACCCAGCATCGGGCCGTTCTAGGGCCACATTGTAGCCAATAAAATGCCATTATTATGCCGATGTTCGCTGCACGACGAATATTGGCTACCACTGGCTTGCCGATATGCAACCATTATTAGTATGCGCCTTTTCCTACTGGCATTCTTTGCCAGTAGGCTTTACAGTACGCCTCGAGAACCTGGCCTTGCAGCTTATAGCAGCCCCGTACGAGCCCTGCGGTGTGGTATACTTGAAGGCGACAGACTACTGCATGCCCTAGTGCCGAAACACACTGCATCATTTTAAATCGTCCACTTATGCCTTTTCTTCTTGCGCTGCCCATTCCCCTGCCCACATGTAGGGCATAAAACTGCACGAAGTTCAATTAACCTGCCTACTTTTCTCCACGCATTCCTTCTCTATTTTGCTGGCAAGTGTCCCCAATGCTGTTCCATCAAGTATTAGATAAAAAAAACATCGCCTAAAGTAACTGCTGGATGCAGATATCCTGCACACAAGCAATTTATAAATCAGAATACTAGAAGACATTTCAGATAACTTTATTTATAAAAGTACAACTCAAACAATTTATTTATCACTTCAGTTTTTCAAGTTACTGCTGTTCAGTAATACAGCCCAAAGTAGGGGAGCCCAGCAAGGCTCCATGGGTATACGGCGGGCCAGGGCAGCCAGGGCAGGGTGCTGATTACTGCTGGCTGGCCAGAATGTTACAGGCAGCAGCAAGCGATGAGGTAATGATGGTGGGCTGGCCAGGTTACTGAAAGCAGTGACTGGGCAGGAAGCCAACCATCGCAGGCTGCCACAGATCCCTCCTTTGAAGGCAGCAGCGATTGGGCGGCTACACTATGAATGCATATTTGAAACGCCTTTCCCTGCCTCCATTGAGGCCAACAGACTTCGGCAGCAACGTCTTGACGCTGTGCTTCAGGCACATCTTTTTTCTTTTTTCACAGACACCTGCATACACGAATAGAAATAAACACCACAAAGTAAGTATTAAGCACTGCAGTAGAACACACATGCAAGATAAGACTATGAAAAACAGTGACTGCAGACATCATATTGTCCTATCAAGAACAAATGCCATTTGTCCATTATAAAAAGAAATGAACAGCTGCTGAAACAATCAAAGTTCCTAAGAAATGCGGGCTTGGGCTTAAATTTACGGCTGAACTGATGAAAGAAGAGTCTACCTAGTTTCTAGACCTCAAAATGAAGTTTTTACCCACTCATGTTTGTTGGCGATACTTTCCAAGAACTGTGCGCTTGATTTCAACTCTAGCCATTCTAAGCTTATCAAACAAGGAATAGCACTCTAGTGCATCTGCTCTGCCCTAGAAAGAACACACGTACACGATCTCCGCCATAGTTTTGATGAACAAGTGGCTTGATTAAGGAAAGCAGAATTCCCGGACGTCGCAGTTGCAAGGGCGTGCAAAAAATTGAAGGTCAAAAAGTCAGGGCGCAGCAAGAGACTGCACAAACTGAAGGTTATGAAAGGGGAAATTGACAACCACCCGTTTGTGGCACGAAGCCACAAGGAAATCCCGTACGGATTTCTCAGAAAGAAAAAGCTTCTTAGTTTCCGAAAAATTCGTCCTGGTCCGGGGTTCGAACCCGGGACCAACGCCTTTGCGGGGCGGTCGCTCTACCAATTGAGCTAATCCAGGAAGCTAGTAATTGACAGCGCGAGGGCGAATTCATCGACAACTCGAAGCACATGGACACAAGTAATGCAAATGAGTTCTGCGGAAACCCGCAAGGTGGACGGAAGGGTTATGAAAGGGAAATTGACAACCACCCGTTTGTGGCACGAAGCCACAAGGAAATCCGTGCGGATTTCTCTGAAAGAAAAGCTTCTTAGTTACCGAAAAATTCGTCCTTGTCCGGGGTTCGAACCCGGGACCAACGCCTTGTCGGGGCGGTCGCTCTACCAATTGAGCTAACCAGGAAGCTAGCAATTGACAGCGCGAGGGCGAATTCATCGACAACTCGAAGCACATGGACACAAGTAATGCAAATGAGTTCTGCGGAAACCCGCAAGGTGGCGGAAGGGTTATGAAAGGGGAAATTGACAACCACCCGTTTGTGGCACGAAGCCACAAGGAAATCCGTACGGATTTCTCAGAAAGAAAAGCTTCTTAGTTGCCGAAAAATTCGTCCTGGTCCGGGGGTTCCAACCCGGGACCAACGCACCTCTCCGGGGCGGTCGCTGTACCAATTGAGCTAACCAGGAAGCTAGCAATTGACAGCGCGAGGGCGAATTCATCGACAACTCGAAGCACATGGACACAAGTAATGCAACTGAGTTCTGCGGAAACCCGCAAGGTGGCGGAAGGGTTATGAAAGGGGAAATTGACAACCACCCGTTTGTGGCACGAAGCCACAAGGAAATCCGTACGGATTTCTCAGAAAGGAAATCTTCTTAGTTGCCGAAAAATACGTCCTGGTCCGGGGTTCGAACCCGGGAGCAACGCCTTTCTTGGGGCGGTCGCTCTACCAATTGAGCTAACCAGGAAGCTAGCAATTGACAGCGCGAGGGCGAATTCATCGACAACTCGAAGCACATGGACACAAGTAATGCAAATGGGTTCTGCGGAAACCCGCAAGGTGGCGGAAGGGTTATGAAAGGGGAAATTG
>JALIZH010031258.1:0-11052 GCA_030522465.1 Rhipicephalus appendiculatus | reverse complement strand
GCATCCTGTTCAAGGGTGGGCACCATAGGTCGGCGAACTCACTCATGAGTCGACTCACTCGGACTCACTCAGACTCAGATTGAGGTGTGAGTCTGAGTCTGAGTGAGTCCGGGTGAGTAATATTTTGGTGAGCTTGAGTTTGAGTGAGCCTGGTTGAAGAAACTTTTCGTGAGTTTGAGTCCGAGTGAGTCCGGCTCAGGAAAATTTTGGTGAGTCTGAGTCTGAGTGAGTCCAAAGCGCAAAGTATAATTCTTGAGTGACTCTGAGTGAGTTCCACTTTTATTTGCGGACCTATGGTACAATCTCCTCATCTTCACCATTACTATCAGCCTTACCTGAATTCACCATTATACTCATGTCTACTCACACGTATTCCCAAGCGGTATTGTTCAGACACCACTTCAATATTTATAGATCAGAGGCGTGAATTACGTAGGGGGGTGCCTTGACCGCATCGCCGCCAACTCTTTCAGGGAAGTTCTTGATAAATACATCTTTTGTTGCCATCTCTTTCAAGAAAAATGTCTTTACTGGTTTGCAACCACTCATAACTCGTACTCGAAGGTAAATTATCAAACGGCACCAAGGTGAGCACTAAAAACGTGAGATGTTGATGTTCAAGATTATTGAAACCATGGTCGAAAAAATGAATTCTAGCCTCACGGACTCATGAGTCGACTCACTCGGACTCACTGAGACTCAGATCGAGCCGTGAGTCTGAGTCTGAGTGAGTCCGGGTGACTAATATTCGGTTGTGTTTGAGTCCGAGTGAGTCTGATTGAAGAAAATTTTGGTGAGTGTGAGTCCGAGTGAGTCCGGCTGAAAAAAATGTTAGTGAGTCTGAGTCCGAGTGAGTCCAAAGCGCCAAATATATTTCGTGAGTGAGTCTGAGTGAGCTTCACAAGTTTTGCCGACCCATGGTGGGCACTCATCAAAAAAGGCATTTGTGGATACCGCACCGGACGCAGCTGTAAACAATGCTCGTCTGCATAGCCAAGTCTTCAGCCCCTTTTACTGAGCATCGTCTTTCACTTAACAGGAACGATTACAACTTGGCCGTGTATGATGATACTAGACATCAGTCAGCAGCAAAAATGGATGTGGACGCCGACCTGCGTGAGGTCACTGTACGAAATTTACTCAACAAAATTAATATCAATCCATGCGCTTGCTTTTTTTTTTTCGCACGCATCTTTACTTCTCACCGAGACTCAGCGATTTTTTGTTTTAGCAACTCCTTACATCGCTCCAGCAAGAAAATAAAAAAAATCATTGACGATTACGATACTGGCAAAGACGAATTCTGAGCGCGGCTTCGTTTTGGGGCTACGCCAACGGTGTTTGAAGTTTTGGCTATCCGCATTTGTAGTAGTCTCAGTTGTAGCAATGCGACATTCGTTAACGCATTGCCACAGAAACTGCCAGCGCTCGTGTGCTACGCGCACCACTCTGTGCCTGGCGGGCGTCGCGAAGCAAACGAAACGCCGACAGCTGCGCTACGACAAGCGAAGCCAGCCGCAAGCAGGTACCAGTCCTGCACACCCACGAGCTTCCAACGAGAGGCCAACGAGCCAGCGGCGAGCACGCTTGACGGATGAAGAGAGCGAGGTTATGGGCCACTGGCTCGTGATATCGGAAGACTCCGCGTTCACTCTCTTTCGCTCTCGTTCGTTCTATCAGTTACGCCACCGACGCCAACGACGACGCCGCTCAAAGCAGGTACAGGTGCCTTAGAGCAGCCCTCTGAAAATGGTTCCAGAACGGATGTAGCCGCTTTAAGTACACTCCCTGGACAACGAACATGCCGTAATCACTCTAACGTGGTAGAAACGTTCAAAAACTCGAAAATGTAGATGGGAGCCGACAAATGGAAAGACGTAGTGGGATAAGCAGGAAGAACAGAGGAGGTGCCTCAGACAGGCTGGCCGACGTTTCGATAGGTGGACCTATCTTTGTCGAAGGAGCCTTGTCATCCCTGGCGTGTTAGTTTTAAGGGGGTTAGTACTGACGTCATCTCCTGTGGTGGCGCGTGTCCCTGCTGGTAATCGCAGTCTGCACAGCAAACGGGTTTGAGCCTTTTTGGGAGTTTTGGGCCCGGCTCTTAACCCATTAAGGACCACGAAAGAACTACTGTTGCGATTTTACTGAAATTTTTCACATTTAATTAACCACAACAGATAACCACACGTGCAAATTTTCATAGAGTTACGTGTGTTTCTTCAGGAGTTATGATACTGTACTGTAAAAAGTACGCTGGGCCTTCGAGATAGCAACGGGCGAGGTGACTTGATGCAAGAATGGCGAGTACGCTGGGCCCTTGCGAAACGAATAACAAAGTTATCTGGGCCCATACCACTTAATCAAGGACCAGTGCTTTAGGGAAAGCGTAACGTCACGCTTTTTGTCACACGATTTCGATGTATTTTGGCAGAATTCTACTGTTTTGCCGGCTTCTTGTGAAAATGTCCGTATGGATAGAGGGTAATAGCAAGCACATTAGAATCTGGAGAGCTTTGATACTTCTCTTGGGTACAACAAGGTGCAGTCAGTGTTTTGCTGTTATGCGACTAAAGGACAATAGTTAAGTTGTAGAGGGCCTAAAACGTACTATGTGGTACCAGACCCTTTATGCGTTGTCTCCGGCTATTTCGATCATCTAGGTAAATAGGGGCTGGTACCACTTTTTCTCAGCGATGAATATTCTCTAGTCATTCGCAGCCTAATCGTAGAGCTCAAACTCCCTCATGGCATTGTTACTGCGGATGAAGAAGGAGGACAGTGGCACTACGTTTTTTTTTCTTTTCAGTGAATGGCCACCACGATACAGACCATAGTGACTCAACTGTGTAGCCTTTCGTCAGCATAACAATTATGCTCTTGTCTTTGCCATTTTGGAACCAAAGCTGCTTTCCTGAGTCAAAACAGAAGTTATCTTACCCACGTTCCTCTTGTTCCATGTTTTTTTATCGTTAGCAGAGAGCACCCATTCGTACCATCATTCCCCTCCTCCTCCTAAGTTCCCATGTTAGGGTCAGAATCGCCAATTAAAACATCAAGAGGCTCTCGTATATTCACAGCGACATCTTCCGCAGCCTCATGAGTCTGAGATAACCGAAAAAACGGCATTCATAACAAAAAAAAGCCTGTTGAATCTATGATGCAACGCACAAGAGTTACATGTATGCTCCCACGAAGTCCCAGTGTACTAAATAAAGTACAGCAACATTTAATTATTCCTCACAGCAAAACTATGCACTCTATAGGCTTCTCGCGCTTTGCAGGGATTGAATTGCTCTTCCTGAAGCAGAAACCGTCCGTTTTTTTCAGCATATAAAATGTAAAACTTCAAATTAATTTAGAAAAAGTAGTACTGACCACGTGCGTTTAACAGGCTCTCCATTTCCTAAAGTTTGACGACTCATAAAACAGAAAAAACATAACCGAGTTAATATTCCAAATTAGGATTTTCTTGCTGCAACCTTTGGCATCAGAAATTGTAATGAGCAAGATCAGAATATATGTGTTTTGTATTTTCTATGCCCGAAAAAGGAAGTGTACTTTTTAAAGTACACTGGTCCCTAATAGGTTAACTTGCATCCTAAAGGTACTACGCAAAACCCCCTACCAAAGGAGGTATTAGTGGGGTACGCAGGGCAAGATGGCGGTGCCTGTTGAAGCGACAGCCGTCCACTTCGAATCATTCTAGCCGTCAGCCTGCATTATTAAACTCATTCATTCCCAAATAATGCTGGTATTTGATTTAGATTTGAGTAATGAGGCTTCGCTAAGCGCATACTGCCGATAAAACAGCTCCGTTTTCAAGTTACACAGTCGATTTGCGGTGCAGAAGGCTTAACAAGGTTTGTTTACAAAGTAAACGGAGTCAAAAGAGGGAATTAAGGAGGTAACTTTGGTGTTTTTATTTAACTCATTTCGGGGGCTTGAACGGAGTTCATTGGAAGTTTTTCTGCTTCTTTTGAGAGCTTTTAAAACGCCCCTTTATACGCGGCCCGAGAGAGGGCGAGAAAAAAAGGTATTTCAGGCACTATACTAGCGTTTTAGAGACATTTCTTGCAACTATTCATAGCTAGGACATACTAGAAAATGGACATTGATATATTCATGCACATACATGACATATGCACACAAGCACGCCCGACACAGGGAATCGAACTCGCGACCACAAGCACTGAAAGCAAACATCATATCCATTACACCACAGCGCCACCACTAGCTTGCGCAGTTTTTCACGGGGGTATATATCTACGAAGCGGCTACTAACCCGTCGGCGACAACTCAAACTTTTGTTCTCGTAGCATCGGCATGTGTTAGCGCTTTCGCAAGGTCAGTACATAAACTCAGGCGCGTCACGAAGGCCAAGGTAAACACCTTCAGCTTCGAACTATTCGGTTCGTCGTGTCGTGCCGCTAGAAAAATTGTAAACGTGTGCCCTCTTGAGTACTTCGACACTGTTTCACTCGCCCGAAATTCGTGGATACCAGCGTAACAAAAGGTATCCTCAGATGGCCGAACATATGTGCATTCCATGGGCGTATGATGTGGAGCTATTTTCGTTGTTTCTGCCGCGAGCTGCACGCGTCCCATGGCAGCGGCGTGTTCTGAGCTGTATGACCGCCTGTGTTTTCATTGATGGGGTGTGTGCCTCCCGCCGCACGGAAGCCGAGGACGAAACACTGAGCAACACATCTTTATCATTTCAAAACACTGTCAGCGGCCCTTAAGCGCGAGCCGCGAGCGTGCCTGTGTCCATCGTTCTCGTCATCCACCGGCGCGCTCACCACTACGACTCCCATAGCATATAAAGGTTACTCACGCGGATGCCCACAAGCGTGCGCAGGGTGCCTCTTCAGGTGGAAGGGGGGGGAGGGGACGAAGGCTCGTCGCTGCGCCCACCCTCCCTATTAAGTCAATGCACGGGGCAGACTCTCCCCCCACCCCTCCCCCTCCCCGTGTGCACGCCTATGCAGATGCCCGAGTTACAAGGACATTGTAACGCGCCTACACTAAGTGCATTTATTGCGCGCGTACTCTCACGAGCCAAACGGAGGTGCAGCAGCGCCTTCAGATTAGCTGAACGATAATCTACATCCACAATTAGCACTTATTCGCAACTCGCACTTTCGCGGGGCGCACAGTGATTCTCTAACTCAAATTCAGTATTTAGTCGCTTTCACACTCGGAGACTACCTACAATCTTACTACTGTAATGAAGAAGAGAGAACAAAGAGACAACGCCCTCGCCTACAATCTTACTACCTACAATCTTACTACAACAACTACCTACAATCTTACTAATTAACGTTCATTGTTAAACATCACACAAATGCATTAAAGCAAATGCGTAAGCATGCCCCAATGTCAAGTACAACCACCACAAATTAGCGGTGACAGGTCTCCCGTTAAATAAAAAAGTTAATGCACATGCACTTCGCCCTTGTGAAAGTCCATGTGTATGTGGCACTCCTCTTGCACAGATGATGTAGCAAGAATAAAAAAAATGTAGTGTTGCCGTCTTCTTCAACGAAACAGCTGTCATATGAATGATAAGAAAAACAGTGTTCGCAATATTTTATTGGAATCAAAACAGTAGCAGTTCTCATGTCAGTGTAAGCATATGTATATTTCAATCTTCTTGCACAGAACCTACACCCAATACAAAACACTAAGAACGTATACAGTACACCCCAAGCACTATATATAATTCACAACAGTAAAGCAACATGAAAGTAGTGTGGCAAATCTCATCATAATGCACACTGGCATGTGCACTTCACAGTGCTAGTATGTAAACACAATCCAGAGAAATTTGATCTACAAGGAACTTGGTGTCAGCCTGCACATGAAGGCAACTAAGTTAGTACAATAAGGCTAGCATTACTTTTAAGAAATATGCAACCATTCAGGGAGGCATGTTGTAGATTTTAATTTAATTAGTTTGCCCTATGGCATCAAAACATGTCATACATCATCATACAGTTCGGTTTTCTGCAGAAAAGTCCAAAATAGACCTGTGGTGTTGATTGTAGATCCACTTACCACAATTTGCAAAGGCGTTCAGCCATGCCAGCAAAATGACAACATTGCATTCATATATGGCTGCACATACTTACTCACAAATATCTGAAAATGAACGCAGTGTTCTAGAAATATACTTGGGAATTTGTCGCCATTATCACACAACTGCAATATACCAATACTTCTATTATACATAATTACTACAGCTATGTTTACAATATTCCCATGCCAGCCACTGTCATCTGCAACCTGAAAAGTTCTTCATCTTTAATTCCTCACTTCATGGCATGTGCATAATTACCACATTGAAAGTTAATACCACTACCATGGCTGCAAAGTCAACTTGAAATTAGGCAATCACATGCCTAAAATTAAAAATTTCCTACAAGCAGTGGCTGGTGGCTTGGCATATTGGATGTGGTTGAATAGAATTTGACCACGAATCTATAGAGCCTGTATAGCAGTCAGGAATTGAGTTCATAGTTAAAGTGTGAAAACAAAACAGCAACACACATAGAAATAGAAATGAAGGGAACAGGACAACACAGTATTAGCAACTGAAATTTAACACGTGTATGGCGTTTTTAGTCACGTTGAAATTCATTCTGTGAGTGCATGGTTCTTTATTTTTTTAATTTTTTCGCACTAAGTGTGTATATCTTTCTGTGGTTTGCATTACACTTCAGGTCCTCGTCAGTGTAGAGGGAGGCACAGGGGAGTGTTCCCAAAATACAGCGTCTTGTGCACAAACAAGTGGGTGAGCAAGTCTTGCAGCTTTGCCAGAAATGTCTTCCTGAAAATAATAGAAGTCCATTAAGCTTTCCATATCCAGAAATATGAATGTCTTGGCAAAGACTCACACTTGACTATACTATTGCAGACCTTTAAACAGAACACAAAACAAATGCAATAGTGAGATGCTGCTAAGTAGTTTCTTGTGAACTTTTCACTTAAAGTACAGAGGGCAAAAAGTACACAACTGCAATGAAATGCGAAACAGCACCGGAAGCGTACTTTTGTCCTGTGTACCATCATTCAAGTAGTTTTAGCTGTCAGTAAAGTTAGCATTGTAGTGTAAAGGGGTGCAAATTTTAGTATGATGAACCTCGGAGTTAAACGCATTTCAATGGAGGCGTAACTCCTTGAGGTCCACGTACTTAGCTTTAGGTGCATGTTAAAGAGCCCCAGGCGATCTAACTTTCCGAAGTCCTCCACTAAGGCGTCTCTCATAAGAAGTATGCTGGTCTTGGGACGTTACGCACCAACAGTTATCACTTACAACACATGGAACGCTAGCTTCTTCATCAACCACAGCTGTTCTGTTTAGGACTGAAGATTGGGCGACTTGGTATTGATTCATGGCAAAATTGAACAGTGCACTTGTAATGACGACAATAGAAGACGTGGACAAACTACCAGCCTGTTTACCTTCTCAGAAATTGTGTCAACAGTCAGAATACTGTGTGCTGATCATAAACACTATGGCAACAAAAAGTAAAACAAAATAACCAGAGGGAGGAAACAAGGTGATTCAACAACGAGGTTCAACAGATTCAACTGACTCATATCAATGTGATTAAATTAGCCTTGCACAAGTGACACATCTCCTAAATTCCATAAATATGCACATGTAACCTTGGCAAGTTCTAGTGCTGATATGTGACTAATGGAGTGACCATACCATAAAATGCATGTGCTTCAGCAAACACACTGTAACTAAGCAGATGTCTTACACATCATATGGCCATCATAATGTGTCAACATGACTTATTCTTTCTAGCTAAATGTATGCAAGCTCATGATGTCAATGCGCCTTGATATGCATTTTAAATCTTTGTGTAGGAGACGGACAAAGGGCCCAAGGCAAAATTGTCGTCAAAAAGTATTCTTACTTGCTCATAATCTGCGCATGACAACAGAATAAATAGAAAACAAATCTGGCCTTAATGCACGTTTTACCACATGACAGCGTGATAACAGCTGTCTTTTTTTTTTGTTGCTTCAGTGTATACTCCCTGGAAGCACTGCTTCATTCATGCTTTATGGCAAGCAAGGAAATTATGTCGTACAAACATTCAGTTTTAAGGCGCACTCGCTTGAATTGCCTGGCCACGCCAAGCGGTTAGCCAATTCGAAACACGTATCACACATCGTTGTTATGTGAGCTGAATGGCCTTTCTTTTTTCGCTTTTCATTGCACTTTTCACGCGACGCAATATGCAGAACAGCATATACTGCTGCCCAAGCGACAAGGTCGCGCAAACAGAGGAAACATAAGTATTACCTACCATTTGTGTTCCTGAATGTGCCGCGAACGCGGCGCGCCCATCAGCTGCTGCTCGCTTGAGTCACCGGGCCATTGCCACACCATTGCACACGCAGTGCATGTTGCACTGTCGTCCAACCACACATTTCACGGCCCGCGACGAGAACACAGTAAGGCTGCCGGCATGAAATGTGCACACATGATCGACGCATAGCAGAGTAGTTGAAAGGCGTCCTTCACAAAACCGACGTTACCCTTGACGGCTTCGCTTCGCTATCACTCACGCACGCCGCTGGGGCCAGCCTGCGGTGCTATCCGCTGTCATTTCGGAACTTATCGCGTTTCTCGCGGCTCTCTTCCCGCGTTTCTTTCTTTTATTGCGATAGCAATTATATGGACACTCGCGGCTGGTTTTCGCCGTCGGCGTCCGCGTCGGCGTCATTTTCCGTATATGTATATGTATATATATAACCGGGCCCACCCGTCGTTCGTGAGCGTGAAAAGACGCGAGGGGGGGGGGTCCCTCGAGCGACCTTCGATTTTACGAGCGGGGGCGCGCGCGTTATCTCCCCTTCTCGGCGGCCGACAGCGGGCGGGGGGGGGGGGGGGCGACGTTCGATTTTACGAGCGCGGGCGCGGGCGCGCGCTTTATCTCCCCTTCTCATCTCCCCTTCTCGGCGGCCGGGCCGGCGTACCCTTCTACGTGCTGCGCTTTCAACGCGAAGAGAATTCTCTTAAACAAGCGTTTTCTAGAGTTGCGTGAGATTGGATCCAAAAAGAGGTAGCTGCCAGCCTCACTTCGTATAACATTACAATTTTTTGCTATCGGATTCATTGCTTCACCCTTGCGGTGAAACTGTGACTTTTTGCTTTCTTTTTTCCCCTCCGCGCGCGCATGCGTGCGATGGTTCCTCTCTTATCGCCGCCGTTCGAAGGTCAAGGGCATTTTTTAAATGCGAATGCATTTCATAGTCGGGCTATGTCAGGCATCCGGCGTTGTCCGGCGTTGTCCCGCGTTGTCCAGCGTTGTCCGCGGAGGAGGAGGATAGGTTGAGGAGGTAAGCGCCGGCAGGTGTTAGATGTGAAGCATCTTATGGCGAAGCTTAATCCGGTGGTGGTGGCGGGCGGCGTGACCACACTTACTGCGCATGCGCAAACCCTTTAAAAAATAAAAATAAAAAACCTCCTCTCTCCGTCTCTCTCCTCTAGGCATCCCTCCCCGTGGCAACCACACCCTCACTGCGCATGCGCCTCCCCTCCTCTCTCCCCTGCTACGCTCCCCCCTCTCTCTCCTCTAGGCGTCCCTGCCCGCAGCGTCCACACTCCCACTGCGCATGCGCGCCCCCCTCTCTCTCCACTCCTACGCTACCCCCCCCCTCTCTCGCCTCGCGACGCCGACACAGGCAGCGTCTGCTAGCGAGTTTCTTGGTTGAAAAAACCGACTGCTCGCGCTGCACAACCGTTCACTGGCCACCCCGTATATATGGCAATGGATCTTGACCTCCAAGGTGGTGCCAGTGGGAGATTTCTCCTCTGCGTTGTTGAACAATAACAAATTCGCAGCGTGCGCGTTAACTAAAAGCGGACTGCGAGTCTCTGTGTCCAGTCGGAGTCTTCTGTCTCTCATTGCACATTAGCAGCGATTGGCATGTTCCAGTAGGAAACACCGCTCCATCGCTGCGTGCTTTACGCATCCCCAGTTTTAAATGCGAATGCATTTCAAGTGCGTGAGGGCGCTCGCATCGCGGGAGCTCGGCGGAGCTATATATGAAAAAAAAAAACAAAAAATAAAGAAATAAAAAGAAAGGAAAAAAAAGAAAAAAATAAATTTAAAAAATAAAAAAAAGAAAAAAAAGAAAAAAAAAACAACAAAAAACCACAACCACCATATATAAATGGAGTGAAGCGCGCGCGAAATGCATTCGCATTTCCTCACGATTCCCTTCGGGGAGGTGGGGGGCATTTTTTTTTCGCTTCGTCCCTTTCAGAGCAGCCGCTTGAGGAGAGTCGCGTTTTTTCTTTCGTTTCTCTTGTTCTTTTTTTTTGCGCCGGGATTTTTGAACACCGGATCTTATTCCGTGCGTTGAGGCACGCCGCCTCTGCCCAATTCGTCATCCAAAAGGGTATACTGAGTGTGCGTGCTGTGCCGATAGGCCACATCGAGGGTGTACACGCTCCTACTTTTAGTTTAACTTCGATTTGGTGGTAAAACAACATAAGCGAAGTTATTCTGTGGTCGAAATGCCTCGTGAACCCGAGCCCAGTGGCAGTGTGCATTCCGTACAACAATGTGCATCAGTCGACGAGACGAAGAAATCGTTGATTAGCACGTTCATGAATTTATTTAGCACTTTGATAAACACTTCTTTCGCCCGCGCCGTTGCATACATGCCCGCCAGCACTAAAGGCACTACAGCTTCGGATAAAATAAAGGGAAGATATGCCCGAGAAAGTGAAATAGGAGTTTTCTGTCCTTGAACTCCATTTGACAAAATGGCGTCAGATCGTGAATTTACCTCCTTTCTTCCACCTTTTATCCCCATAATTTCTCAAGGAAGTAAAATTGAGGACGCAGAACTTTATTACACCGATCTTAATACTCCCTAAGGGAGTACAGTCCCAAATGAAGGTAGTATTAAGCCCTTAAAACGCCCAATTCGGCTAGTTTGCGTTCACAGTGTGGAAAGAAAAAATTATAAAGCAGATGAGTGTAGCCCCTGTCTCATTTCAAACAAGGTTGCAATGACGAT
>JALIZH010031257.1:0-42191 GCA_030522465.1 Rhipicephalus appendiculatus | reverse complement strand
TTGCTTATTTACGCACTCCGAAACTGCCGTTGCAGGTAGCATTTTCCGCAGCACCTCTTCAAAACATGTTGCACCGGCATGTCTACCGGCCGTGGTTTTGCCCTTTGCGCACTGCAACCGAGGCCAGCACACATGCTTAGATAGTCAAAACTGTACTGATTTCATGGCCACGTGAACAGAAACACCTTTACACATTGAAGCCGTAAGGTGAATCTCATAAAATGGACCACGCTTGTTTTCTGAAATGTCTTAGCCAAGCAGAAGAGATTCATCATTGGTCCCCAAAACAAAATAAAACACAAATGTGGGCACTTTCAGCGCGTAGTATATTGGTTCTTCTTACGCGCGCATGTTGATTTAAATGCGAATGCATTTCATAGTCGGGCTATGTCAGGCATCCGGCGTTGGCGTTGTCCGCGGAGGAGGAGCAGGAGGATAGGTTGAGGAGGTGTGCGCGCCGGCAGGTGTTAGATGTGAAGCATCTTATGGCGAAGCTTAATCCGGTGGTGGTGGTGTGCGGCGTGACCACCCTTACTGCGCATGCGCAAACCCTTTCAAAAAAAAATAAAAAACCTCCTCTCTCCCTCCTCTAGGCATCCCTCCCCACGGCAACCACACCCTCACTGCGCATGCGCCTCCCCTCCTCTCTCCCCTGCTACGCTGCCCCCTCTCTCCTCTAGGCATCCCTGCCCGCGCCGTCCACACTCCCACTGCGCATGCGCGTCCCACCTCTCTTCTCCTCTCCTACGCTCCCCCCCTCTCTTCTCTAGGCATCTCTGCCCGCAGCGTTCACACTCCCACTGCGCATGCGCGCCCCCCCTCTCTCTCTCTCCTCTCCTACGCTCCCCCCCTCTCCCTCTCTCGCCTCGCGACGCCGACACAGGCAGCGTCTGCTAGCGAGTTTCTTGGTTGAAAAAAACCGACTGCTCGCGCTGCACAACCGTTCACTGGCCACCCCGTATATATGGCAATGAATCTTGACCTCCAAGGTGGTGCCGGTGGGAGGTTTCTCCTGTGCGTTGTTGAACAATAAAAATTCGCAGCGTGCGCGTTAACTAAAAGCGGACTGCGGCGGAGCTCAGCGGAGCTATATATGAAAAAAAAATTAAAAAAAATAAATTAAAAAAAATTAAAAAAACAAGAAAAAGAAAAAAAAAAGGCTCTGCGCAGTGCTCCCGACCGGGCTGCAGAAATTAGGCGCCTTTTCCTTCTTCGAACCACAACCACCATATATAATTGGAGTGAAGCACGCGCGAAATGCATTCGCATTTCCTCACGATTCCCTTCGGGGAGGGTGGGGGCATTTTCGAGCCTGGTGGCAGACATGTCACCGCCCCGTTATAAAGGGGACGCTCATAGAATCCATCCATCCACGGGAAGCTGGCGTTGAACGGCCGCGCGTATTACGCAGCTCCCGAATTCGTGTTTACTTCCGAGTTTAACTGAATTCGTGCTTCTCGCAGGCTTTCCCAGGTACGTATACCGAATGCAGTCTATCTGGCCGTGACGCCGGTGCGACAATTGCATTTCAATTTGATAGTATTCGTGATTTATTTTGTATTTCTGGCTTTTGCAACCACGTGCTCCGAATGCCTCGGCATGTCGTATTGTTGCGTACCGCTGTGCAAATCAAGCGGAAAGAGAAACTCTGATGGGCTTTCGTTCCACGAAATACCAGCTGCCGCTGGTGTACGGGAGAGGTGGCTTGTTGCGATTAGGCGGGATAATTGGTCGCCTAATACAACTTCGAACTATACAAGAGTATGTAGCCGCCATTTTCGACCAGAGGACTTCATAGACGGAAAAAAACGGCGGCTCAAGAAGGATGCAGTACCGTCAGTTTTTGCAGACTACCCTGCTCATTTGCAGCGCAAGCTAACGACTGAACGAAGCATGGCAAGCATTACTAAACGTGGCCGCGCTGCGACCGAACAGTCAACATGCACCAGTAGCACCACTGCCTCGCGATCGCCGCCATGTGCAACGCTGTCATTAGATCCCCAGGCTGAGGAATCGAAGCCCATGGACGCTACAAGTACTACCCATGAGACAACGGACAATTACCCTGTACGTTATCACAGCGAATGCGTGCACAAGACTGAGCAGGCTGCCCCATGCGACAAAAGTGTCCACGTCGACAGCCGTTCGGCATCTGCTTTGCTCGCTACCGAAAAGGCCAAGTGGAAGCGAAAAGAAAGATATTTAAGGAGCCAGATACTGAGACTACGGTATACCGTTGACAAGTACAAAGAGGAGCTCAAGAAGCTGCACGAGGATTCTATGACTGCAGACATTTCCTACACCAGGGAAAAAAGCAGCAGAGAAGGAAGCTTCAGCTTTATTTCTCGTGGATAAAATCACCAACTACAACAAAAAAAGGCGAACTTGGTCTGAAGAAACAACCCGTCGTTGTGTGGTACTGTGGCATTTATCAACGAAAGCTTACGAACATATTCGAGGGGAGATGCTGTTGAAGCTACCAGACCGACGGACGCTCACCAACTATATGGGAAATACAAGTGGCGAGACCGGCTTTCGCAAACTGGTGGAAGCTCGGCTGATATCGGAAGCGGAGAGCTTTGAGCAACTCCACTCGAAGGTCTGCTCGCTCATCGTTGACGAGATGAGGGTAAAGGAGAAGCTGCAATACAAGCAACGCGACTGCTTTGTTGAGCAAGTGGACATTGGGCGGGAAGAACTAAACGGCGACCTCGTTTTAGCCAATTCGCTGCTGTGTTTTGTTATCAGTGGTTTGTCGACAAGGTATCGTATTCCAGTTGCGTACTATTTTACGAAAGGTCTAACTGGACCCCCAACTCCACGAGTTGCTGATTTCCGTCATGCAGAAAGTCGAAGCCTATGGCTTTAGGATTGTTCGCCTTGTCACGGACAATCAAAGTAAACGTGAATTGTATGAAACTGCTTGGAAATGGTCTGCTTACTTACAAGATCGAGCACCCATGTGACCGCAGCAGGCTTCTTTTAAATGCGAATGCATTTCTTAGCCGGGCTATGTCAGGCGGCGTTGTCCGGCGTTGTCCGCGCGCCGGCAGGTGTTATCTCTCCGCTCTCACTCCCCCCTCCCATAGAGTGTAGGAGAGGGTAGGTGCAGTGCTTCGCCGCTTCTTCTCTCGCCGTTCGCTCTCTCTCCTCCCTGCGCCCCACTCTCCCGTCCGCTCGCGCCTCACTCTCGACCGTTCGCTGGCTGGGCGCATCTCAAGGCGATGGTAGAAGTGGAGAGGAGGAGCGCGCTCTGGTGCGTGAGGGCGCTCGCATCGCGGGTGGTCGGCGGAGCTCCCGCGATTAAAAAAAAGGCGCTGCGCCGTGCTCCCGACCGGGCTGAAGAAATTAGGCGCCTTTTCCTTCTTCGAACCACAACCACCATATATAAATGGAGTGAAGCGCGCGCGAAATGCACTCGCATTTCCTCACAATTCCCTTCGGGGAGGTGGGGGGCATTTTTTTTTTTGTTGTTGGCGATTGCATTCTGATGCTTTCTAACCATTGCCAATGCTTTCTATGCGCACATATCTTTGTAAATTACTGTGTCCTGATGATTTTGTGACCACTGTTTTCTATTTCTGTATTGCACTTTCTATTTCTGCATTGATCCTGCACGGTTTAAAGTGCTTATGTTTTCTGCCACTCTGTAGACATCCACTGTAACGTCATTTCTTAACGTGAACCTGCTTGGTGTTCTCAGCCTGACCGCAGTATATTGTAATAACTACAAACCTGGGGGTGTTGAGGCGTGCTCGTTGAATGCAAGTGCTGAAACTATAAACAAATGCTTGATGCTTTACGCCTGTCCTATAATACAAGTTGATTATTGTGAGCGCTAGCTGACGGGGCAAACGGGTAACACACGCCATCTAATTAGTTTTCCTAGAAATTAAATGCTGCGACGAGACGACGTGAATGCATAGTGCTGTTCTAGAAAATTTCATTTTTTTCGCAAATCGGCCTCTGAACGTACGTTGTGTCATTTAAAATGTGCTGGGCGATTTCCTTTTATGTCGCTGATCTTTACCACACCTGCAACAAGTTGAGCCACAACGCTTGTGAGCTATCAAGTGTACCTGACCATTCAACATTCTTTATGCCGTATAGTGGAAAAGCTTGGTGGCCATTCAAAAAGATAATGCAGCCAGGGGGCGAGGGGGGATATCAATTAATGAAGCCTCCGGTTCCACTCGCTCCCTGCCGGACCGAAAAACCGAAAACCTTGGGCACTTATAAGGGATAGCTTGTTCAAATGCACGTTTGCATGGTGCC
The DNA here is from genome assembly GCA_030522465.1 of Rhipicephalus appendiculatus. Taxonomy (NCBI): domain Eukaryota; kingdom Metazoa; phylum Arthropoda; class Arachnida; order Ixodida; family Ixodidae; genus Rhipicephalus; species Rhipicephalus appendiculatus. The sequence goes on along the minus strand of JALIZH010031257.1, from coordinate 37,916 downwards.
TCTTTCTCGTGGCACACACTGAAATTTACGTTCTTGCTACCTGTTGGATTGCGTGTAAACAGAGATGTGAAAATATTTTACCGTTATATTAGTACACTATTTTATTAATCTTTCCAGATTCCTGGCTACGGGAGGCTCGGTGCAAGATATTGCATGGGCTACCGTATGCACGCTTCAGCACTGTCTAACATATTGAAAAAAAAACGCTGCCGGCGATTTCAAAATGATTGGTAGCGCTTGTGATGGCACAGTCCAGTGGGCAGAAGTGGATGAATATAGCTGCAGAATACAAGAAGTGGAACTTTCCAAATACTTTCGGTAGTAATGAAGGGAAGCACTTCGCAATTAAGTGCCCCGCCAGCAGTGGTTCTGACCACTTTAACTATAAGGGATTTTGCTGACTCCTTATGCTCGCTGTAGCAGATGCCAGCTACTGGTTCATCACAGTGGACATCGGAGCTCAAGGGTGAGTTTCTGACGGTGCAGTTTTCCCAGACAGTTCTCTTGAGAAAATGCTTGAAAACCATTTGGGGCTGCCTTCTTCATCTCCAACGAAGTGGCCACTTTGTTGATTGCCGACACAGCATAACCGCTGCGCACCTACCTGATGCGGTCCTATCCAGGGAGGAGAATCGACGACAGGAAAAAGGTATTTAAATAACGCCTCTCCAGCGCATGCCGATGCGTAGAAAATGCCGTTGACATTTTAGTGTCACGATCATAAGCGTGCGCAGGGTTCCCCTTCAGAGGGCGCGAAGGTTCGTCGCAGCGCCCCCCACCCCTCCCTATTATGTCGATGTATGAGGCCTACTTTGCGCCCCCCCCTATCGCCCCCCACCAACATATTATGCCAATGTATGGGGCTGGCTCTGCGCCCCCCCCCTTCTCGCCCCCCATTGCGCACGCCTATGGTCACGATGGCGGGTTTTCCTTGGCACAGTGGAAAACGAGCAAGACCTAGTTACCGATATGATCAAGGCTGCAGTGTGCTTCCACAGTTTTTTGAAGAGAGACATTGCGTATTGCCCTGACCTCTGACAGGCGACGAGGAATGTGGGGACACAATGCGTGGTGAAGAGTGGAGCCACAATGTAACACAAATTGATACTCAAACACGATCATCCATCACCCGCCCAACTTCAGCACGCCATGGCAATGAGAGATGAAATACATTCCAAAAGGAGCGCTCGTGTTGTGTGATTGTTCCTTCGTCTGTTGTGTGTTCCCGTGCTACCGGTTCAGTGAAAGAGAGACGAAATAGCGGACAATTTTATGTCTGCAGAAAGTTCATTGCCGTGGCAGCTGAAGGTTGCCAGGAGCTGCTAATGGCTTTCTTTGACTGAATTATATTTATCTCGTGTTTCACTTTTTCTATGCATATATATGTATATGCATTTTCGTTTTGCTGTTGATTTTGTCAGACGCATTTCATACCTTCCAGATTTTCAGCGTCATACGAATAACTTCTGACTCTCGTTATCATGCATAATGTTTACTTCTGACACTGTTTTCTTTATTCAACTTCTTTCTCTGCATTTAAGGTGGACTGCAGTTAAATGTTTCGCAATGGTCACAGACAAGTGGTTTCCATTGCTATATTTAGCATAAAATCTGCATTCTATTCATTAACTGTGTATAAATTTTTCTAAAGTGGTGCTTTAAAATAATTCAATCTGCTATTTAGTCACTCACTTTGATAGGATAACTTCATGCCTCGTGTATGAGTATTTTGCCCACGTGTGTTGGGAAGAGCAAATGAAAAAACATTTCTTTCGTCATATAACCAATGTAAAGATAGGTTTGCTACAGAAGCTTATCCTGCGAAGCGACCGGGAAGGGACGCGACGTTCTCCAGTGCCGTCGCGCACAAAGACGCTACGGCCGGGTTCGTCGACGGCGCAGAGATGGCACTCGAGGTAGTTCGTCAACAAACACGGGTTTATTAAACCAAGATGCAGCACAGTGCGACAATCACGGGATTACGGGCCGTTAGGGTAACTCCGCAACACCGATCGAGCACACCAGGCTGCGGCGCCACGGCGACCACACAAAGGGCAAACCACCGAAGCGTGCAAACGAGAAGTCGCCCGCAAAGGCAAAGTATGACTTCTTCCTTGCAGGCGTGCGAGCATCTGTCCTCCAGCGCGTGAGCGCTGGGCGGCAGAAAGCTAAGGGGAGAGGGGGCTATCACGGGCGGCCAATGAGGACCGGCGAAGCACCGTGACGTGCGCTAGCGTGACGCGGGGGGAAGGCATTGTCCGGGCAAGTTCGGACATGCGTCTCCATGCAGGGAAGACCGACGCATAGCTTGCACCAGACAAGAAGGCCTGGCGGCGAAACCACGGTGGCCATGTCACCGATAAACGGCGGTTCCCGGCGCACGAGGAGCACGGGGCCAGCACCCGCGCTAGCTGGGGAACGAGGTGCCCAGGGGGAGGTCGCCCGCTATTCCCACACCCATACGTGGTATGTATTCAATGCTGGACTGATCAAACGATTGACCCTCCATCGGGCGCCATCTTGAATCATACAGCGCGCCACCTATAGTTCGTGGGCATTGCGAATAGCGGCGTGCACCTGTAGTTTGTTGTTGCGTGATGTGCAGGCGTGCCAACTGTGAAGATTCTTCGGCATAATGAGTAAGCTGAGCTGCTGGCCGTCAGGGGTAAGCAAAGCGTCGTAATCGTGTGGCAGCATAGCGTCCAGCATGGTCTGGACCTCACGTCCGTAGACGAGACGGAACGGAGTGAATCGCGTCGTTTCCTGGATGGCAGTGTTATACGCGAATGTTATGTAGGGCAGGACCTCATCTCACGCCTTGTGCTGAACGTCCACATACATGGATAACATGTCGGCGATGGTTTTGTTCAATCGTTCCGTCAAGCCGTTAGTCTGGGGGTGATACGCTGTCGTCTTGCGATGGATCGTGTAGCTGAGCTTGAATACATCGTCAATGAGCTGAGCCGTGAAAGCTGCTCCTCGATCAGTGATCACGCAAGACGGGGCGCCATTGCGAAGAACAATCTGGGCGATGAAAAACTGGGCAACATCAGAAGCTGTAGCTCTTTGTAGGGCCCTTGTTTCGGCGTATCTCGTTAGGTAATGTGTCGCCACGACTATCCACTTATTACCTGCAGATGACAGTGGAAATGGCCCCGGTAGATCCATGCCTATTTGATCGAATGGCACCCTAGGTGGTGTGATTGGTTGCAGCAGGCCTGCAGGCTTCAGTGGCGGAGATTTGCGGCGTTGACATTCCCGGCAGCTTTTTACATAGCACTTGAATTACGTAGGAAGTTTGGGCCAGTGGTACGCCTGTTGAACTCTGGCGAGGTTTCGGCGAGAGCCTAAGTGACCGGATGTGGGCTCGTCATGGCAGGCGAGAAGAATGTCGTCTCGCATGTCAGAAGGGACGACTAGCAGGTAGGCTTTCCCATTGCCGTTCGAGTTTTTCTTGTACAGGACACCACTTCGTAGGCAGAACGAAGAGAGATTGCGAGAAAGGTGTCGAGGTACGGGTGTGTTGCGTCCTTCTAGATTGTCGATGATTGCGCGAATCTCGGCGTCCTCGCGTTGTCGTGCGATCAAATCTGTTGCAGTGAGGACTCCGTGGAAGACGCTGTCATCCTCAGTGTCGGGATCACAAACTTCAGTAGGTGCACGGGACAACGAATCAGCATCTTCGTGCTGACGGCCTGATTTATACACTATGGTAAGGTCAAATTCTTGTAAACGAAGGCTCCATCGTGCCAACCACCCAGCCGGGTCTCGTAGGTTGGCTAACCAGCACAATGAATGATGATCGGTCACAACTTTGAAATGACGACCGTAGAGGTAAGCTCTGAATTTCATGGTGGCCCATACTACGGCGAGGCACTCTTCTCGGAGGTAGAATAGTTGATCTCAGCGCTAGACAGGGTGCGGCTGGCGTAAGCTATTACTCGCTCGGTGCCTTCTTGGTGTTGGACAAGGACGGCGCCAATACCTATATTGCTCGCGTAGGTATGAACCTCAGTGGCAGCATCCTCGTCGAAGTGAGCAAGGACTGGTGGTGCCTGCAAACGATCTCGTAGACCGATGAAAGCCGCGTTCTGTTCTTCATTCCAGACGAACGGTACGTCTTCACGTGTGAGGCGAGTCAGAAGTTCGGCAATCCTAGAAAAATTAGCGATGAAGCGGCGATAATAGGCACAAAGGCCGAGGAATCGACATACTGCTTTCTTGTCACAGTGAACAGGAAATGAGGCCACGGCGGTTGTCTTGTCGGGCTCAGGTCGAACACCGTCTGCGCTCACAACATGGCCCAGAAATTTAAGTTCTTTATAGCCGAAGAGGCATTTTTCTGGCTTCAGCGTGAGGTTTGTAGGGCAGAGCGCTTCCAGAACAGCCTGCAGACGCTTCAAGTGCTCCTCAAAGGTGACCGAAAACACCACGACATCATCGAGATAAACTAGGCAAGTGTGCCACTTCAGACCGGTAAGAACAGTGTCCCTCATTCTTTGGAATGTCGCTGGTGGGGAACACAGGCCGAAGGGGGAGCACCTTAAACTCATACAGGCCATCCGGTGTAACAAAAGCAGTTTTTTCCCGGTCTCGTTCATCAACCTCAATCTGCCAGTATCCGCTTTTCAAGTCTATGGATGAAAAATACCTGGCCCGCCGTAGTCTGTCTTGTGAATCATCGATTCGCGGCAGAGAATACACGTCTTTTTTGCCACGCCATTCAGCTTCCTGTAGTCAACGCAGAAACGCAACGTTCCGTCCTTTTTCTTTACTAGAACGACTGGCGATGACCACGGACTATTGGACGGCTGTATAACATAATCCTGGAGCATTTCTTCGACTTGCGCATTTATGGCGCCACGTTCTTCGGCCGAAACTCGGTAGGGCTGTTGCTTTATGGGCGAGGCATCGGTGTGCGTAATAATCCGGTGCTTCGTAAGGGGTGTTTGACGCACCTTTGAGGACGAAGGGAAGCACCCTTGGAATTTAAGCAGCAATTCCTGCAGCGCTGCTCGTTCTTGCTCCGAGAGGCTCGAATTGATGTCTACCTTTTCGAGAGCCGTAGAGACTCCTGTCGATGTCGATTGGAGCCCTGTGATGCAGGTTTTAGTGTTTGGGGTTTTTGTTTCAATTGAGGCAATGCCTCTGACCGGAACAGGAAGCAGCCATTTTCAAACACACACAAAAAAAAATAAATTTTATCGCACACCAGAGAAAAACAAACGAACGAAAAATATAAACAACGAAAAGAGAGTCAAGCTGAGCCTACGCTACGCTATTGCGACCGGCGCTATAAGAATAGTCTCAGTTCCGCGGAACGTTCGAAAGCGAGAAAGCAGTCACCGGCTATTGCGTCGCTTGTGGTGGCTATGGCGGCGGAGTCGTCGGACGCGTTGTGTTGTTGACGGCGCTGGCACTTGTGGGGCGGACGAGGCGGCAGGAAGGCTGAGAAGTTACGGATGGAGGTCGGCAGCAGGCTCTTGGACTCGAGTCGGGTGGCAGCAGCAGGAACCACGAGAGCCTGGTTCCGGAGACCCTTTCGACGCTGTCGGGCCCTTGGTACTCGACTCCGTAAGTCGACAGCACCGACCCTGACACCAGCGGCGTGTCTCTGGCTGCTCCCGGTCTCACTGTTCTCCGCGGTGGCTCAGCTGCCCGGACCCGCTGCTCGGACGATGGGGAACGACCCGCCTCCAGGATGGCCCGTCTCCGAAGACGTCTGGAGGCAGACGCTGTCGGGCCCTTTGTGCTCGGGTCCGTAACCCGACGGCACAGACCCTGGCACCAGCGTCTCGTCCGAGCTGTCCCAGTCCGACTGACTGCCTTCGATCTCTTCTTCCTCTTCTCTCTGCCGTTTTTCGTGCCGCCCTCCAATTGGTCGTGGCCACACGTGCCATGCCGCGCCAACGTCTTCTTCCTCGACGTGCCGCACGTGTCCGTTGCGCGGTGTACCTATCGCACCACGCACCGCGTTTGGAGCCGTTGCGCCACCAACACCAATAGACTAATCACACCGTTGTCACATTGTCGCGTAGATGCCACACTCACTCATCACAAGCCCACTGTTCATTGATGTAGCGGCAAAACATTCAGCAACGTCGTCGACGGGGTAGGCGAAAGCGATGGCAGTGCGACGAAAAAGGTGCCGCTGTTCATTACTAAAATTTGTCACAAGCAGCGTGGCACGTCTGTCGCGAAGCGTGATGAGACTTCGGACAGCGCAGACACCTATGCTAAACAAAAGTGCCAAGTTGCCTTCAGCGACTGCCTCACCGTCACGTAGCTCGTCACACACGATATCAACCAGGACGCTTGAACGCGGGGGGCAACGTGATGCTGTCGGCAGACACGCGAAACGTGCCGAGATGGTGGTCATCAGGTTTCTCTGCTGCTCTGTCTGTCGAGAATTTCACGGTGCGCTCTTGAAGATCAATTATAGCACCGTATTCACGTAAAAAGTCAACGCCTAGGATGAAGTCTCGGGAGCATTCGGGAAGTATAAGGCAGCTGCAGGGAAAAGTACGTCCGCGAATGCCGACTCTGGCCGTACACATACCGAGAGGGGTGACAACGTGTCCGCCGGCTGTACGGATTTGTGTTCCGTACCAAGGCGTAGCAACTTTCCTTAGATGCGCCGCCAGTTTTCTGCTCATGATGGAATAGTCAGCCCCTGTGTCTAATAAAGCACTAGCGTCGTGGCGGCCGTCGAGCACAACAGGTGTCCAGGGAGAGTCGGCTTTAAAGTTCAGGTGCTGTCGTCGTCGAATGGTTGCTGGTCCGCACTCGCGTCGATGGGGGGGCCTTGCTCACGTCGTTTGTCAGCGGCCTTCGCTGTCGTTAGTTTTCCCGGCTAGGGCTTGGCGAACGCGCTGGCGCCGCCTCTGGGTAGTTCCGCAAGTTTGGAGAAGATCGTCTTGGAGATGATGATCGCGACTGCCGCTGCAAGGGCAGTGGCATCCGCTGCTGGGACAGGTACTCCTCGATCGCTCTGGGTCTTTCGCCAAATCTTGGCCTGGGCGAGTCGACGGCGAAACCCTGGAGTCCGAGGCGGCGATACTGGCATTCGCGGTACACATGTCCGGCTTCACCACAGTGGTAGCACAGCGGCAGCCTGTCCGGTGTGCGCCACACCTCCGACTTCCTTGGGAGCGGCTGCCGGCTCTCCAAATGCTGGATCGGTTGAACTGATGGAAACGTATTGCGAGGCGTAGGGTGTACGGAGCGAGGTGGAGCGGCGTAACGGCTCACAGCCTCGGCGTATGATTCACGTCGGGGCTCATGTGGCACAGGCGGGGTAGCATCGCTGAGAAGTGGGACTTGTAGAGCCTGCTGCACTTCGCTCCTGATGAGGCTGGACATGGATCCTGCAGTAGGCGGAGGCGGGCAGTGAATACTTTGCAGCTCGTCGCGTACCACTGATCTTATGAGGTCGCAGAGAGCTTCGATACTGACGTTACTCCCGGCAACTCCAATCTGGCCCAGCGGTGAAGCGGCATTGACCTGGCGGTCGTATACAGCTGACCGCTGCTGCAGCATGTTCTCCATGGTAGTGGCTTCGGTTAAGAACTCCTCCACAGTCTTCGGGAGACTTCGAACGAGGCCAGCGAAGAGCTGCTCTTTCACTTTTCGCATTAGGTGCCGCAGCCTCTTGTCTTCTGCCATACCTGGGTCAGCGCGACGGAAAAGGCTCGTCAGGTCCTCCACGTACATCATCACGCTTTCGTTCGGCATTTGAATGCGCGATTGAATGGCCCGCTCCGCTCGTTCACGGCGATCGGGGTTGGCGTAACTTGCCAGCAGCTGACGGCAAAACACAGTCCACGTAGAGAAGGGTTCACGGTTTTCGTACCAGGTACGAGCGCCATCATCAAGGCTGAAGTATACATTCCTGAGCTTGTTGGCCTCGGTCCAAAATGGAGCCATGGAGAGATCAACACTATATACAATATTTACAGCCCAGCAGTGGAGGCCTGCTGGGAAACTCTTGTAGAGCGTTTTTTTGCCGAGGGTGCCGAGGAACACCCTCGGCACCCGCGGCTTCTGCAGCGTGTAATTAGCCGTCGGAGTACCTTCCGTACTGCTCTGGGGTGGTGCAGTTGACGTCATCTCTGGTAGAGGTTCACGCTCGGGGGGGCAATCCTCGGACTCTCCGGCTGGCCCGGTGGACAGGTGTTGTGAGAGCAGGTACAGGGCTACCAGGAGGCGTTTGGATCATTGGCTGGGTCTACCCAGCACCTCCACCAGTTGTCACGCGCGAAAAGAAGGTCTTCGGACAAGAAATATTGCGAAGTCGGAGAGACTGACGCAGGTCTCTCAATATGGCAGCGACAAAACCCAAAACGACCGAGCGAGAGCGCGCGCTGTCCCAAACGACTTCTTCGTTTGTTTCTCCTGGATGCGGGCTCGTGCTCGCCGCAGTTTTATGACCAGGTGGCAATATGACTTGCGAACTTATGCACTACAATTCAAATTATATCTGTTGTTTTACGCTCCAAAACCACGATGTGACTACGAGTGATGCAGTAGTGGAGGGCTCCGGAAATTTCAACAATCTGGTAGTTTTTTAACGTGCACTGATATCGCACAGTACACGGGCCTTTATAACATTTCGCCGCGGCCATAGAGTGCAATTCGTTAAGTCCAAGAAGTACGACAAAGTGAACAGTTAACAGCTATCCAGGGAATCTTATTTAATTTGTTGGATATTTCTATTTACTTTTTGTGCAAGTAACATCCTCCACACTCGTTTGGTTAATCGAACACGTGCATAAGGGTGACAGGGGCATATATACGTGCGTCTGCTTTTCTAATCAGTCTGACCATGCTAGATAAGAGGTCATAAGCGAGCCTTATATTACAGGCAATCCGTGGTGGCTGCAGAAGCTAAGCGAACTGTGAGGGCTAGAGGCTTCGTATGCTGTGCTTACCCTTGTGACAAATGCCAGATGCCGCGTTACCTTTGTTTCAGAGACATGTTGGGGGAAGCATCATTTATTGATCAGCTCTGTAGGCACTCTTCATCGCGACAACTTTACAACAGCTAGCGCTCGCGGTCTGATAGTTTCCTTGGATGTTGTCGCGATGTATATGATATCGGCTTGCGTGCCACTTACGATACAGAAACGCCGTTGTAGGAGCCCGGTAAGCTGTTCAAGGTCGTAAAAATGTCGTTATACCTGTGCTCCTAACTTAACGTGGCCGCAGCGAGAGAAGACCCTGGTTTATTATAGGCGCATGGGGTAGACTTCTGCCTTACAGTGGGCGCAGTTAGTATGATGACGATCATGGCCCCTGACAGCATGGACACAGCATCATTGGTGGAACCAGTCGCTGTGAAACTACGAACCGCTGTGAATTGCTGCTCGTCTTCTCGCCTTGAATTTCCTGAATTCTGCTGTGCACTCCAAAGTGCATATAGGATGTAAAAGCAATTCTTTACCTACAAAGTAAAGATACGATTGCAACATTTAAATGTCAAGAAAGTCCTAATGAGCAAGCTTGTCAATTCAATTCCTGATTCATTAGGTGTGTGTCAAAATTAATCCTTGGACATCGCAGCAGTGGTATAGTGTACACGTAGAAAGCGCTTTCGAAAAGTGCAAGCCCGCTTGTGCGAATTCGCCTACTTTTGGATTATTTATGCATCTTTTTTTTGCAGTCGCGTAATTTAAAACGGTCTCACGCATGCAGGCTAGCGAGTTAGTGAACCTGCAGGCTTACGTAACAGCGATAATATAGAAAAAGAACCACTGCGTGAAATATAGGCATTTCGCACCTATATACTTTGGCGACTGAACCTGCAAAAAATATTGCTCATTCCATTAGTTATAGTTGCTCCTCACGCTCATGCACGAACGGGCTCTGATAAAAATCTCATTACCCTGCCTCAAGTGCTTAACGATTACATAAATTAATTTGTTTTACCTCTCCAGGCTGTAACGCAGTTCGCGGAGGTACTGCATCGGCCGGACCATTGAATTCTAAAGGACGCCAAGATATTTTCTTTCATAGAGCAACATCGACCAGCTGAGACGACAAAGTTTCCGCAGACCAATGGCCGAAGCTGCCAACACGACTGGTTCGACACATTTAACTCGCTACATTACGACCAGGAGCGTGGCTGCGTACTCCGCTTTCACTGCATAAGTGCAGTCAATATGGCAAAAGGTCGGTCCCTCGAGAGCCAGGAAATGGCTTTTTTAACAAGAGGATTTCGTAATTGGAAGAAAGCGCTCGAGAAGTTGCGATCACATCAGAAGAGTGACTTCCACCGCAGGTCAACCGAAATAGTTATCGAACGGCAGCAATACAATCCCGTCATTTCGCAATTGGCTGAGCATAATATATCCGAGCAGAAAGAAGCCCGGACAGCTCTGTCAGTAGTACTGAGTTCCTTAAGGTATCTGGCCCGTACAGGTAATAGCATACGTGGTCACGATGCGGATGATGGGAACCTTATTTCATTGCTGGAAGAGAGAGCTAATGATGTTCCTGAGCTAAGATGGTGGCTGAACTGTCGAGACAATTGGTTGGCGCCATCTATGCAAAATGAAATCATGGAGATACAAGCACATATGGTACAACGAGGCATTGTTGAAGAAATCAAAATATCCCCTTTTTTTTTTCAATCATTGCTGATTCGACTACTGACATGGCAGGAACCGAACAATTCGCTCTCTGTGTCCGTATTGTGAAACCAGATTCGTTGTCTGTGGAGGAGTTTTTCATTGGTGTGTACAGCCCACCGGACTCTACAGCAGCAACGCTGGGTGCTTGTATTAAATATATATTGCTCAGGCTAACGCTTACCATGCAAGATCTTCGTGGGCACTGTTTTGACGGCGCGGCTAACATGTCTGGCCGCATGCATGGCGTGCAAAAAAATACTGTGCAGTGAACAACCTAAAAGCACCTACATTCACTGCAGCAACCATGCTTTGGATCTGGCTCTCCAGGAAGTATGTCGAAAATGTGACGCTATGTGTGAGGTCCTGACGATAGTGAAGGATGTTTCAAATGTCATCTTAAAGTCAGCCAAGAGGAAAGGCATGTACATGGATATTGTGCTCGAGCCTTGTGATGGCGGGTCAAACCTCAAGGTTCAGCGCTTACTACCACTCTGTCCGACGCGCTGGGCAGTAAGGGTGAAGTCGTTGTCGCGTTTCCAGGAAAATTATGAACGTGTGTATAGAACCTTGGAAGACATTCTACGGAACAGCAGGCGCTGTCGCTGACAGCAGGCGAGCGGCTTTGATTAGTTTTTCAAAGCGCATGAAAAGGTTCGACACAGTGTTTTATTGCGATAGGCAATTATATTGCCACGCGCTATTCCTATTTTCACTTTTGTTGTATTCGGTTTTCGCCCACAAAGACCGTCAGCAAAGCTCAACTCAAACCGCGCCTTATTGTTCTACAACTTTCGCGATTATTGTAGATCGTTTTGTTAAGATTGCGCGCAAGACGCGACCACTCGAGATTATTCCAGAGCGTGCGCGATGACCAGTGATAAGGCTAGAATGTTCGACGCGGGATGCATAAAAGCCGGCGCGCTCCAACGATGTCCAGTTGATCGCCCGCCGAAGCTCAGTTCGCCGCTATCAGTGCCAGCGTGTATTGCTGTAATCCTACTCTGTTTACCGGCCACAAGTTCGGCCTAATAAACAGTTTCATTTTGGACGCACGTCGCCTGCTGCATTCGTCGACGTCACAACCACGTGACATCTGGTGGAGGTGCTGTTCCTTCATGTTCCGGACGCCCCCGTCAAGCCGTGAACCCAGCCCACAGCGCGGAGAAGACACCGAAGCCCCCGTGCAGCAACGAGCTAGTCGCAGGCTGCAAGGCTTGCAGCCAGAGCACGGACTCCTGCCGGAAAACACCAGGAAAACCAAGACTTCGACCTCAACCGCAGCGACGATGACAGCCCCTGTGCCGCCTGCGCCCGTCCTGCTCCGGCAGCCGAAGCAGCCGCCGACTTTTCGCGGTTCACCATGTGAGGATCCAGAAAGCTGGCTAGAGGAATACGAGCGGGTCGCCACGTTCAACAACTGGGACTGCGACGAGAAGCTCCGCCACGTCTACTTCGCCCTTCAAGACGGCGCAAGGACCTGGTATGAGAATCGAGAGTCCTCGCTAACATCGTGGGACCTCTTCCGCTCCGGATTTAAGAACACCTTCACTAACATCGTCCGGAAAGAAAGGGCTGAAACACTTTTGGAAACCCGTGTACAGCTCCCCAACGAGAATATCGGAATGTACACTGAAGAAATGACTCGCCTGTTCCGTCATGCAGACCCCGCTATGCCCGAGGAGAAGAAAATCCGCTTCCTGATGCGGGGTATCAAGCAGGAACTTTTTGCCGGCCTTGTTCGCAACCCACCGAAGACGGTCATGGAATTCGTCTCAGAGGCCACGACGATCGAGAAGGCCCTTGAAATGCGTACGACGCAGTACAACCGGCGGATTCCCTTAACGACCTACGGAGAGAGTCACGCGCTGCAATCCGACGACCTGCGCGAGACAATCAGGGCCATAGTTAGGGAAGAGCTGCGTAAGCTGTTGCCATCCTCCCAACCTCAAGTGGATTCTCTCGCTGACGTCGTGCGCCAGGAGATCCAGCAATCTCTGGGCGTTCCTCAGCTAACAGAGCAGCAACCGCAGGCTATGAGCTACGCTGCTGCAGCGCGTCGTAACGCTCCACCACCACGCCCACGTGAAGGCTTCGCACCGCCGCAGTTCCGACGCCAGACGCCGCCGCCGCCACCGCCACCGAAGCCATACCGTCCACCCACCGGCCAGCGTTCCGCTCCGAGGAAGACCGACGTTTGGCGCGCCCCTGACCACCGCCCCCTGTGCTACCACTGCGGAGAAGCTGGCCACACCTACCGCCGTTGCCAGTACCGCCGGATGGGCCTACGCGGTTTCGCCGTCGACGCGCCTCGTCCACAGCGGGGTGAACGACCGCAAGACATCGCCGACTACCTCGCCGGAGCTCAGTGGACGCCCCGACGACCTTCCCGCTCACCGTCGCCCGGCCGCTACATGTCACCGCACCGCCGGCAGTACACTGGCCCAAACTGGGGCCGGTCACCTAGCTCTTACCCGGAAAACTAAGGGCAGCAACCGATGGAGGTGCGGTTGCTGTACATCGAACTACCGAAGATCCTCCGCCGACGCCGACGACGACGACGCGACGAAACCTGCTGAACACGACGCGAAGCAGACAGAGCACTGCCGACGAAACCTCGCGGACCGAGCTAGACCTGACGACGCAGCATGATGGAAGCAGTGCAACAAATAGACGCAGCCGTGATCCGACACCGCGAGCTAACCGCAACGCAAGGCGACGGACTAGCGACCTCGACGTTCTCATCGACGGTCACAACGTCACCGCTCTCGTCGACACTGGTGCCGACTATTCCGTCGTCAGTGGACCATTCGCCGCCAAGCTGAAGAAAGTAAAGACCGCTTGGAGTGGACCCGAAATCCGGGTCCACGAAATCCGGAGTCTGCACGGCGAGAGTCACCATCAATGACCGGACTTATCCTGCGAGCTTTGTTATCCTGCAACACTGCTCAAGGGATGTGATACTTGGAATGGACTTCCTAAGTGACCACGGTGCCGTCATCGACCTGAGGTCTGAGTCGATAACACTGACCTCGGAAAAAGCGCTCCCGCCCCACGCGACGCCAAGGAACCATCCATTGAATGTGATGGGGGAGCAGGTGACCGTTCCGCCGCTCTCCAGCGTCATTATTTCCGTCGGCACCGAAAATCCCGCAAACCTTGAAGGCGTCATCGAGGGCGATCAGCACCTACTCCTGAACCGTCAGATTTGCGTCGCAAGAGGCATCGCCGAGTTGCGTGAAGGGAAAGCAAAGGTAGTGCTGACAAACTTCAGCCACGAATATAGGCACCTCAACATTGGTACGACGATCGCCTACATCGACGAATGCGTCGTCGCCAGCAATGCTTTCGCCCTCTACGATGCTGCCGAACCTGCTTCGACAAATCGAGGTCCCGAACCAGATTTCGACGTTAACCCGAGCCTTCCGAAGCTCAAGCACGACCAGCTCAAAGCCCTGCTACTGCAATTCAAGGACTGCTTCTCGGCGTCGTCAAGAATTCGACAGACCCCAGTCGCTAAACATCGCATCATAACAGAAGAAAGTGCCCGACCAGTTCGACAGAGCCCGTACCGAGTTTCGACGCGCGAACGCGAGGCCGTGAAGAAACAAGTCGACGAAATGCTTCGCGACGACATCATTCAGCCGTCCAAGAGTCCGTGGGCGTCACCCGTGGTTTTAGTGAAGAAGAAGGACGGAACTCTACGCTTCTGCGTCGATTATCGCCGCCTGAACAAAATCACGAAGAAGGACGTGTATCCTCTCCCACGTATAGACGACGCCATGGACCGACTCCACAACGCGAAGTATTTTTCGTCGATGGATCTGAAGACCGGCTATTGGCAAATCGAGGTCGACGAGAGAGACCGAGAGAAGACTGCCTTTATAACACCGGACGGCCTCTTCGAGTTCAAGGTCATGCCCTTTGGCCTTTGCTCGGCACCTGCAACTTTCCAACGTGTCATGGATAGAGTACTGGCTGGCTTAAAGTGGCAGACGTGCCTCGTGTACTTGGACGACGTCGTTGTGTTTGCCTCAAGCTTCGACGAACACCTCCGGCGCCTTGAAGCTGTACTTCAAGCAATCAAGGCCTCCGGACTCACCCTTAAGCCAGAAAAGTGCCGCTTCGCATACGAGGAACTTCTGTTCTTGGGTCACGTCATCAGCAAGTCTGGAGTTCGCCCCGACCCACGGAAAACAGCTGCCATCGCTGCCTTCCCGCCGCCCACCGACAAGAAAGCCGTACGCCGATTTCTCGGCTTGTGCGCCTATTATCGACGCTTCGTCAAGGAATTTTCGCGCATCGCCGAGCCACTAACTCACCTCACGAAAGCCGACGTGGAATTCAAGTGGGAAACTGCGCAAGTCGAATCATTTGAAGAACTTAAACGACGCCTACAGACGCCTCCGATACTTGCGCATTTCGACGAATACGCCGAAACAGAAGTACATACCGACGCTAGCAGTGTCGGACTCGGCGCCGTGCTTGTGCAGAGGTCTGATGGACTGGAAAGGGTCATCAGTTATGCTAGCCGGTCGCTATCCAAGGCGGAAGCCAACTATTCTACAACAGAAAAGGAGTGCCTTGCAATCATCTGGGCAACATCCAAGTTTCGCCCCTACCTCTACGGCAGGCCTTTCAAAGTTGTAAGCGACCACCACGCCTTGTGTTGGCTAGCTAACTTGAAGGACCCTTCAGGTCGCCTCGCACGGTGGAGCCTAAGACTTCAAGAATTCGACATTACCGTCGTGTACAAGTCCGGAAGGAAACACTCCGACGCCGACTGCCTGTCTCGTGCCCCCGTCGACCCACCGCCGCTGGACGACCAGGATGATGACGGCTTCCTGGGAACCATAAGTGCCGACGACTTCGCCGAGCGACAGCGCGCCGATCCGGAACTCAAGGGCCTTATGAAATACCTCAAGGGCAAAACCACCGTGGCTCCAAAGGTATTCAGACGAGGACTGGAGTCGTTTTTCATGCGCAACGGCGTTCTCCTAAAAAAAAACTTCTCGTCACTTCGGGCCGACTCCCTCCTCGTAGTACCTTCGTCATTACGTCCAGAAGTTCTGCATGCTTTGCATGACGACCCGACGGCTGGACACCTTGGATTTTCCCGTACGCTGGCAAGGATACAAGAAAAGTACTACTGGCCTCACCTCACTGCCGACGTCACCCACTACGTGAGGACTTGCCGAGATTGTCAGCGACGGAAGACACCACCGACTAGGCCAGCCGGACTTCTGCAGCCCATCGAGCCACCTCGCCGGCCGTTCCAGCAAATTGGCATGGACTTACTCGGGCCGTTCCCGGCGTCGAACTCCGGAAACAAATGGATCGTCGTAGCTACTGACTACCTCACCCGCTACGCCGAGACAAGGGCCCTGCCCAAGGGCAGTGCCGCTGAGGTAGCAAAGTTCTTCGTCGAGAACATCGTACTGCGTCATGGCGCCCCAGAGGTCCTCATTACTGACAGAGGTACGGCCTTTACTGCGGACCTAACTCAGGCGATCCTGAGGTACAGCCAAACAAGTCACCGCCGGACCACTGCCTACCACCCACGGACCAAC
Source organism: Rhipicephalus appendiculatus (assembly GCA_030522465.1). Taxonomy (NCBI): domain Eukaryota; kingdom Metazoa; phylum Arthropoda; class Arachnida; order Ixodida; family Ixodidae; genus Rhipicephalus; species Rhipicephalus appendiculatus. Next base: position 21,718 of record JALIZH010031257.1, on the reverse strand, counting down.
GGTCTGACCGAGCGTCTAAATAAGACCATCGCCGACATGCTGGCCATGTACGTCGACGTCGAACACAAGACGTGGGACGCGATCCTTCCGTACGTGACCTTCGCATACAACACGGCCGTGCAAGAAACGACGCAGATGACGCCATACAAGTTGGTCTACGGACGGAGCCCGGCAACGACGCTCGACGCCATGTTACCGAACGTGACCGACGAGGAAAACATCGACGTGACCGCCCACCTACAGCGCGCCGAAGAAGCACGACAGCTCGCCCGCCTGCGGATCAAGAATCAGCAGACGACTGACAGCCGCCGGACAATCTTCGACGACGGTTCGTGGAATACCAGCCCGGCGACCGCGTTTGGGTGTGGACGCCGATACGACGACGCGGACTTAGTGAAAAACTTCTTCGACGATACTTCGGACCGTACAGGGTACTTCGACGCCTCGGCGCACTCGACTACGAGGTTGTGCCTGACGGCATTACGAACTCTCAGCGGCGCCGTGCGCGACCTGAAGTCGTCCATGTCGTGCGCCTCAAGCCATATTACGCGCGTTAGGGAATCTGAGGACTGTACGTTTGCTTTATTATTGTACTTTATTGCTTGTGCTTATTATTGTACTATCTTGCTTTATTGTTGTTATTATTGTTACAAGCATTTTTCCCCCGTGTTCTGTTTTAAGCATCGGGACGATGCCTTTTCAGAGGGGGGCATTGCCACGCGCTATTCCTATTTTCACTTTTGTTGTATTCGGTTTTCGCCCACAAAGACCGTCAGCAAAGCTCAACTCAAACCGCGCCTTATTGTTCTACAACCTTCGCGATTATTGTAGATCGTTTTGTTAAGAATGCGCGCAAGACGCGACCACTCGAGATTATTCCAGAGCGTGCGCGATGACCAGTGATAAGGCTAGAATGCTCGACGCGGGATGCATAAAAGCCGGCGCGCTCCAACGATGTCCAGTTGATCGCCGGCCGAAGCTCAGTTCGCCGCTATCAGTGCCAGCGTGTATTGCTGTAATCCTACTCTGTTTACCGGCCACAAGTTCGGCCTAATAAACAGTTTCAATTTGGACACACGTCGCCTGCTGCATTCGTCGACGTCACAACCACGTGACAATATGGACACTCTCGGCTGGTTTTCGCCGTCGGCGTTGGCGGCCGTCATGTCCCGTATATGTATCTATATATTTATAAAAACCTCAAAGAAAAATAATTCAGAAAGATGTTTCCGACGCGCGGCATCGAACCAGGGACCTCTCGCTCCGCAGCGCGCGGCGCTAACCGCTCAGCCACGAAGGCGAACGTTCTTCAACGTTCAAACGGCGAGCTATTTATATACAGCGAGTTTTCAGCGTGTTTTAGGCATTACCAGCGAGATGGCGCAAAGGCCGCGCTCGGCGGGGCTTAGTTGCCCCGTTCGTCGCGACGCGCGCTCTCAGGCGCTCCTAGCCAGCGCCTCGTCTATTTTTTCAGTGCCTGGGCGAAGGAGCGGAGCGCAGTGGTAACCGGCCGTCGGCGTTAGTGCGGCTTTCACCCGCCACGCGCCGTCACCGGAGTAGAGCCGCCGCCGCGCCGTCGCTCACGGAAACGCAGGCCGGCTCTGCATTCACAGCTCTTATATGGTCGAGTTTCCGGTTGTATTCGCGCTGTTTGAAGTATAATCAAAACTTTTGTAAACGCAAATAGTGAAGCACTTGTCGCTCTTGGCAACAAGCCTTTTTTAAAGGCATCTGTCATTCGCTTCGTATCTGTTGCTGTAGAGGCGGTCGCGCGTCGTCTGCTGAGCCGATATGAGAACGCGGTCAAGTGATGCGCGGAAAATTGTTCTTTTACCATTATGTTCGCTAGTCTGAGAGTCGGTTTTTAACTGTCCGCGAGTCGATTTTTGAAACCATTGCTTGCCAGTAGCTAATATGGCAAGCTACGGCGCTTCAAGAGCCCCGGTGTACGCTCACGTCTATTGGCGTAGCAGATAACACGCAAGCCCGGAGTGCATGCGCTAAATAGCACAAAGTGTCGCTAGACTGCTTCCACCGAGGTACATGATATCCAGTTCCCTACGCAAACCTTTTGTCAAGTACATTTGTTGCCACTCAGAGGAATCAAGAACTGGTGCCTCAAAACGAGGCACTATGCCGAGTGATTTCATCGTTTCATAGCTTTAAGCAGATTTATTATGATGGTACGAAAAACAAACAAAAACAGCTCCTTCTTCCGCGCGCTTCTTGTAACACTGTCCGATGTATGTGAACAGATGCTGTTCAATCCTAAAGTCGCAGTGTTGGCTCTTAACTTGAGCTAATGTTACACGCGTGAAAAATGCGGCCTGCCGTAAGCGCTGTCATTTAGTAACGTGAGGCTTTGCAAACATGCACGGAGATATCAATGCTAAAATAGAGAGGTCATTAAGGCGAGAGCCTTAGATGCCTCATAAAACGTGAAAATCGACCGTCTGCGTCGGTGGCATCCACGCGAGTGTTGCAACAAATCATCACGTGCGGTCGTCAACATATACGTCACAGTTAGCCACAATTTGTGATTTCATCAAGGCATCACTACGACATCCTGATGACGTTCCGTTATGTGACGTCATATGATGACGTAATCACACGACATGGTCGTTTTGCGCACTGCCTCCGTGATCGGTGGGCCGATCACGGAGGCAACGCAAAACCACGTTAGGTAAAAAAAGCTTTCGGAGGGGGGCGGGGAGGAACAATATATCGACTCAAGAAAAAGAAGGATAACATAGCTTTCGCCTTCGAGACGTCTTAGGCAAATGCTGAAGGTACCCTGTGAGCTTTTGTTTTCAAGATCAATGTGCAGTGAGTTATGGCTTATATTGATTGCACCATTTCGACGGTGGAAAAGAAAAGCATTTATTGCGGAGGCAAACTACCGCATGTCATTCAAGCGTATGTCGTTCTCACAGTTTCGCATACTTTCCCGAAAGGGGCTTTTTTGCGAAGTGTTTAGCAGTGTCGTGCTTGTGGGTAACGTTGAATGCGTAGTTGCAGAGAAGTGGCCTTAAGAAACGAACTGATATGAGGTTAATGAGCTTTGACCTGTGGTCGTTGCTGTCATTGCCCTTACACTTAAGCAAGTTTGAAGAACAAAGAGCTGGGACGGCGTACTCCACTAAGGTAGTCAGAGGCTTCTTCAGGGTCTGATCCTCCTGCAGGGCACGGTCAGCAAAGGCTCTTAAAACGTCCAGCACAAAAAGAAGTTGACCCGACGGGTAGAGGAGCCAACCTCGGTCTTGGCTCTCGGTGAATCGAAGGATTGGATGATTGCTCACCGGCTTCGTGCACAAAGCAACACAGTGCTCGCAATCCATACGCTCGCTTACAACCCTTGCAATGTAGCAACCCACATTAGCGGTAGCCGAAATTTGAAGCGATGGCAGGTTCTGTGGAAGAATTGTGGTATTAAGTCTCTGCAGCACCAAGCTTGCTCTCGAGAGACGCTGCACTGCTTGCACAGTCGACGTCAAGGGAGGAATCGGAGCTGAAGCAGAAGCTCGTTGTACCGAGCGAAGTGTACCATCAAATACATGTCCCGACATTTCAACGCGTTCTTTGTGGGCAATATTGGAGGCTGCATTCCAAGCAAGAATGCCGGTCTTCAACAGCTTTTCGAGGCCTGACAGTGCAGCCCGAACGTCCAACGCATCGTTGCACCCGGACGACATTCGCAAACTTCCAAAGAGGGATTCAATTGGATCACTGTTGAATTTTCGCGTCAGCACAAAAAGGAATTTCTCTTCTGTCAACAAATATTTGACGCATGCCACTGTCGAATAAGAGGTTGGCAGAATCGCTTCATACGTTTCGGCTGTGAGGAATTCCCGGGCATGTCCAGATCTTCTCCTTAAAGCCTCTTTGTACATCGGGAAGGTGACTTCGAGCCATTCGAGGCGTGGATCGGCGCTGTCGTCGAATTGGCGGGCATTCGAAAAATTGTGGTGTATGTGCTGCGTAGTGTTGCTAACATGGTGCAGTACGAACCATCGATAAATGTTCTTCATGAACGTAATTGTTGGGCCTGCGGCTGAAAACGGCATGGCACAAGTGTCTCCAGCCTGATACTTTAGGTGTTCCAAGGCGGCGGTTACACTTGGAGACATCAGCTGGACGGCTCTACCAACGTTCATCTTTTCTATGTTGCTCGGGTAAACGTGCTTCCTGCTGAAATACCGAACAGGCTTTACGGATAACGCTTTCTGCAGTTCGTAAAGGTCTTTAACGTGTGAAGCAGAGATCTTACCTTTTGGGCCAAGGTCACGCGAGAGAAACTGTGACCTCACGTTCTTGAGCACGTGACGTAGGTCAAAGCTAATAAAAAAAATGCCCCCCACCTCCCCGAAGGGAATTGTGAGGAAATGCGAGTGCATTTCGCGCGCGCTTCACTCCATTTATATATGGTGGTTGTGGTTCGAAGAAGGAAAAGGCGCCTAATTTCTTCAGCCCGGTCGGGAGCACGGCGCAGCGCCTTTTTTTTAACCGCGGGAGCTCCGCCGACCACCCGCGATGCGAGCGCCCTCACGCACCAGAGCGCGCTCCTCCTCTCCACTTCTACCATCGCCTTGAGATGCGCCCAGCCAGCGAACGGTCGAGAGTGAGGCGCGAGCGGACGGGAGAGTGGGGCGCAGGGAGGAGAGAGAGCGAACGGCGAGAGAAGAAGCGGCGAAGCACTGCACCTACCCTCTCCTACACTCTATGGGAGGGGGGAGTGAGAGCGGAGAGATAACACCTGCCGGCGCGCGGACAACGCCGGACAACGCCGCCTGACATAGCCCGGCTAAGAAATGCATTCGCATTTAAAAGAAGCCTGCTGCGGTCACATGGGTGCTCGATCTTGTAAGTAAGCAGACCATTTCCAAGCAGTTTCATACAATTCACGTTTACTTTGATTGTCCGTGACAAGGCGAACAATCCTAAAGCCACAGGCTTCGACTTTCTGCATGACGGAAATCAGCAACTCGTGGAGTTGGGGTCCAGTTAGACCTTTCGTAAAATAGTACGCAACTGGAATACGATACCTTGTCGACAAACCACTGATAACAAAACACAGCAGCGAATTGGCTAAAACGAGGTCGCCGTTTAGTTCTTCCCGCCCAATGTCCACTTGCCCAACAAAGCAGTCGCGTTGCTTGTATTGCAGCTTCTCCTTTACCCTCATCTCGTCAACGATGAGCGAGCAGACCTTCGAGTGGAGTTGCTCAAAGCTCTCCGCTTCCGATATCAGCCGAGCTTCCACCAGTTTGCGAAAGCCGGTCTCGCCACTTGTATTTCCCATATAGTTGGTGAGCGTCCGTCGGTCTGGTAGCTTCAACAGCATCTCCCCTCGAATATGTTCGTAAGCTTTCGTTGATAAATGCCACAGTACCACACAACGACGGGTTGTTTCTTCAGACCAAGGGTACCAATATGGGCTTGTTGGTTCATCGTAAACTGGCTTGTAGCATAGCGCAGAAACACACAGGGACAAAGAATAAGACTGGACGAACACAGTCTTATTCGTCCAGTCTTATTCTTTGTCCCTGTGGGCTTCAGACCAAGTTCGCCTTTTTTTGTTGTAGTTGGTGATTTTATCCACGAGAAATAAAGCTGAAGCTTCCTTCTCTGCTGCTTTTTTCCCTGGTGTAGGAAATGTCTGCAGTCATAGAATCCTCGTGCAGCTTCTTGAGCTCCTCTTTGTACTTGTCAACGGTATACCGTAGTCTCAGTATCTGGCTCCTTAAATATCTTTCTTTTCGCTTCCACTTGGCCTTTTCGGTAGCGAGCAAAGCAGATGCCGAACGGCTGTCGACGTGGACACTTTTGTCGCATGGGGCAGCCTGCTCAGTCTTGTGCACGCATTCGCTGTGATAACGTACAGGGTAATTGTCCGTTGTCTCATGGGTAGTACTTGTAGCGTCCATGGGCTTCGATTCCTCAGCCTGGGGATCTAATGACAGCGTTGCACATGGCGGCGATCGCGAGGCAGTGGTGCTACTGGTGCATGTTGACTGTTCGGTCGCAGCGCGGCCACGTTTAGTAATGCTTGCCATGCTTCGTTCAGTCGTTAGCTTGCGCTGCAAATGAGCAGGGTAGTCTGCAAAAACTGACGGTACTGCATCCTTCTTGAGCCGCCGTTTTTTTCCGTCTATGAAGTCCTCTGGTCGAAAATGGCGGCTACATACTCTTGTATAGTTCGAAGTTGTATTAGGCGACCAATTATCCCGCCTAATCGCAACAAGCCACCTCTCCCGTACACCAGCGGCAGCTGGTATTTCGTGGAACGAAAGCCCATCAGAGTTTCTCTTTCCGCTTGATTTGCACAGCGGTACGCAACAATACGACATGCCGAGGCATTCGGAGCACGTGGTTGCAAAAGCCAGAAATACAAAATAAATCACGAATACTATCAAATTGAAATGCAATTGTCGCACCGGCGTCACGGCCAGATAGACTGCATTCGGTATACGTACCTGGGAAAGCCTGCGAGAAGCACGAATTCAGTTAAACTCGGAAGTAAACACGAATTCGGGAGCTGCGTAATACGCGCGGCCGTTCAACGCCAGCTTCCCGTGGATGGATGGATTCTATGAGCGTCCCCTTTATAACGGGGCGGTGACATGTCTGCCACCAGGCTCGAAAATGCCCCCCACCTCCCCGAAGGGAATCGTGAGGAAATGCGAATGCATTTCGCGCGTGCTTCACTCCAATTATATATGGTGGTTGTGGTTCGAAGAAGGAAAAGGCGCCTAATTTCTGCAGCCCGGTCGGGAGCACTGCGCAGAGCCTTTTTTTTTTCTTTTTTCTTGTTTTTTTTAATTTTTTTTAATTTATTTTTTTAATTTTTTTTCATATATAGCTCCGCTGAGCTCCGCCGCAGTCCGCTTTTAGTTAACGCGCACGCTGCGAATTTTTATTGTTCAACAACGCACAGGAGAAACCTCCCACCGGCACCACCTTGGAGGTCAAGATTCATTGCCATATATACGGGGTGGCCAGTGAACGGTTGTGCAGCGCGAGCAGTCGGTTTTTTCAACCAAGAAACTCGCTAGCAGACGCTGCCTGTGTCGGCGTCGCGAGGCGAGAGAGGGAGAGGGGGGAGCGTAGGAGAGGAGAGAGAGAGAGGGGGGCGCGCATGCGCAGTGGGAGTGTGAACGCTGCGGGCAGAGATGCCTAGAGAAGAGAGGGGGGAGCGTAGGAGAGGAGAAGAGAGGTGGGACGCGCATGCGCAGTGGGAGTGTGGACGGCGCGGGCAGGGGATGCCTAGAGGAGAGAGGGGGGGAGCGTAGCAGGGGAGAGAGGAGGGGAGGCGCATGCGCGGTGAGGGTGTGGTTGCCGTGGGGAGGGGATGCCTAGAGGAGGGAGAGAGGAGGTTTTTTATTTTTATTTTTTTTTGAAAGGATTTGCGCATGCGCAGTAAGGGTGGTCACGCCGCACACCACCACCACCGGATTAAGCTTCGCCATAAGATGCTTCACATCTAACACCTGCCGGCGCGCACACCTCCTCAACCTATCCTCCTGCTCCTCCTCCGCGGACAACGCCAACGCCGGATGCCTGACATAGCCCGACTATGAAATGCATTCGCATTTAAAAAAACGCGAGTAGTCTACTCGCGCAGCGCCGCCACGCGGTAGCGGCAAGCGGCGGCGGAGCGCGCGCTCGACGGCCTGAGGAGAGCGTTCGCCCAGGCACTGAAAAAATAGAGCAGGCGCTGTCCTAGCTCTCCGGCGCGCTCTTTCCGCGAAGGGGGGGGAGGGTAGATGCCCGTGCGCGCTTATCTCGCGGTGGCGGAGAACGGGGCTTTCGCCGGAACGATAGCGTTGTATACCTCGCGACAACTTTCTGTGGCAGCACAGCCAAGGCCACGAAGCCGATTCACGCACTTTTAAAGACGGTAGTCTTTCTTGGGATACTTCTTCGCAGAAATTTTGGTCTGTCTGTCTGTCCGTGACCCGATTCAGCTACTCGGCCAAAGTTTAACCACTTTCTCAGCGCCCAGCCATCTTGCACAAGTATTTTTGTTCATACTTGTGAACATTGTCGATCAAAAAGCAAATGTTACGCACGTCTGAGGCGCAACATCAATACATAAGTAGTAGCTGGTATGTTCCTTTAAAAGAAAATACATAGATACGTAATTCTGAAGACCCCAGCGTTTCTTAGGCTGCGCTCAAAAAGCGACGCTATACACGAACTGCCCTGGGTTCTGCGCAAGGTGATGTTTCTCGACAGCACTGCCAGATGGCGTCCATGTCTCACGCAGCGCCTCCTCTATTTTATCAAGGCCAGCCAGATGCGGCCGATTCAACATGGAGAAAGCGCTGTCTGAGGCGAGGCCACGGTGTAAGAATAAGTGGTGGTGGTTGTGGTTCGAAGAAGGAAAAGGCGCCTAATTTCTGCAGCCCGGTCGGGAGCACGGCACAGCGCCTAAGAATAAGTTAGGTGCTGACACTCGCCGCTGCGCTCGAGGAGAGGGCGCGGGCAGATTGTGTTCGCCGATGACCTTGAGCCACGAGTAGTTTTCGCCGCACGAGTAGAGATGGCGCTACAGTATGGGGTGAGATAGGGTTCCTCGATGCGCGCGCTCCCCTTCGCCGCTGTGGAGGGTGGAGACAAAAGCGTCGTCTGCTACGGCATCCGCCATTACGATGCCCTCTCCGCAGGCCACCTATAGCCACGATAGGCAGCCAACGGGCGTCGCGCGGCTGCATGCACAGTTCGTTGCGTCAAAACGAGTGGTACTCAAACAACATGACAAAAATACAAAGTTTTTGCATCGGGAGTGTGAAGGTCTCAGATTTCTATTCTCTAATCTTTATTTTTAAAGCGACATTAGCAGCTGGAGTTGCTCTCAGCAGAAAACTACCGTCCACGCCAGCCACGTTAACACCTTCAATTAGCATCTTCTTGGGCTAGTCGGTAACTATTTATATTAATTAAAGATGCGAAACACACGCACCCAAGTCCCATGGCCTTTCATTGTGTCTGCGTGTTTTGTGCCTTCCACAAAAGTGTAAAAACAGTTTGCCTGCCGGTCGAAAACAGAAAAAAAAAAAAATCACGCGATGTCACGAGAAAAGAGAAAAACTGTGATTGCACACCATATTTTCAGATCTTGTTTTCGAATTATTCATCAGCTACCCCATTTACGGACCGCATTCTGCAACGCACAGTATTCTGAATTTTGTTTTCATCTCTTTTACCTTACTGTAAATAACAGATGGGCAAAAAATTGTTGAATACATAACATACTATTTGGGGCTCTACATACGGCTTTTATGGCATTAAATCATGAAATTTATGGCATGAAATCATGCACACACGTACACGCACGCGCCCACGCACACAATCACACGCACGCGTAAACACGCACATGCACGCACACGCGTAAAACGCACGCGCACACACGCATGCGCACATGCTCGCACGCACACACACATGCACGCTCAATCATGCGTACATGCGCACACGCACAAACACTCACGTACACGCACATACACACACGCACGTACACACACATACACGCACACACACGCATGCGCACACACAGACACACACGTATACGTATACACACGCACGCACGCGTGTACAAACACACACAGGCACGCAGATATGCACACACGCATGCACACATACGCACACACACGCATGCACACATACGCACACACACACAGGCTCACACGTACACGCATACATACACACACACGCACAGACACACGCATGCGCGTGCGTGCACACACATACAGACACGCACGCACACACAAACACGCGCACACATCAGTAACCCACACACGCATGCACACGCACGTACACGCACGCATACACACACTCACCGACATGCATGTGCACACACGTACATACACACGGGCGCGCGCACACACGTACACTCACGGACGCGCACACACACGTACGCACACTCATGCGCAAACACACGCGCGTGCGTGCACACACGGACACGCACGCGTACACACGCACAAATACGTACACACACGCACGCACAATCATGCGTACATGCGCACAAACACACACGTACACGCACATACACGCAAACACACACGCACATACACCGTCGCCGTTCGGCAATACGCGTCCGGGAACCAGCTGAGAAACGCCAAGGCGTCGTTTCTGGACCTACAATGAGTGCCCCGAAACAGTGAGTGCCCCGAAAGTATTCTATCGGCAACGTATAGGTTGTATTCACGTGACGTCACGTTGGCGGGCGTGGTAGCGAAAAGTGCGCCAGCTGTGCTGGCAACCGCGTGGCCGCCCATATTGAAGGCCGGCGGTTCCGACATGTGCATTCTTTCCGCCATTGCCCGTCCGCTGCCTACAAGCTATTGCCGGCAATTTGCTCTTGTTTTAATTTTGTGTGGCTCTTGAAGTATCACATTTACTATTGGCGAAGCTGCTGCAGCCATGGGCGATGCGCGCTCGGCTAGCTTGGGCGTGTACGCCGAGAAATTGGAAGCCGACGCTAAACAGTGATACACGGACGAAGTGGCTCTCTGCGGTGGCGTTGACTTACTCATTCTGACGAGCAAAGAAGCCGCATTTGACATCGAACTCGTCCCTAAGGTGAAACCTTCAGACATAAAGGACTATTTGGTGCATACTACAGGTTTTGTGACGCGCGAACAACTGAAAGCCAAGGAATTTCTTTGGAAGCTCACAATTACTTGTCCAGGAACCCTTGCTGAGAAGTCACGACGACTGCGTCGTTGTGCGCGCAAAGGTAAGATCATCTTCAGCTTCTTGAAGTTATACTGCAGCTGTAAGCGCGAAAGACGCGTTTACCCATTAATTTGATGATAGTGCATGCTCTACGAATCTGGTTGAAGCTGGTAACAGCGCTTACGAAGTAATGCACGTAAAACCACCATTGCACGGGGCACTTTCGATAGCGGTCGAGTGCAAACGAGACTGAAATTTCGACGTGACTGACTCGCCCACAGCTTTGATCGATCGCGATGAAAAGTTGTCTCTAGGGCGTATAATTATTCACGAGACCAAGTCATCAAAGCACAGCTGTGCTTTGATGCAAGTGTACTGAAACTAGCAACCAGAAGGCCGCTTTAGCGAGCAAAACAAAACCGTGTGCGTCTCATTTTAGCTCGCAATGTACCGCGCATATGTAGATATGAGCAGTCCAACGTTGAAAACGGCTGTGTCGTGCTGTTCGCAGACGTCTCTGCCAGTGCACTGAAACTGAATGCATTTACTGTGTCATTGCGATTTCTCTATTTTCGTGTTCCGTTCGCGTCTGATTAAATGCGTGGCTTTCCTTTTTTACTACTCAAAGCTATCAGAATTCGAACTCAACTGTGTTTCCATTCGCAGGTGAACCACTCTCAGGCGCTCGCCACACAGCCTTCTAATATCAGCCCGGCGAAGACGGCTGAACCATTCGTCACGACGCTTCGCCGAAACCTCCAGAGTAGCGTTAGCAAGGAATAAAATTTAACCTGTTTTGCGTTCTCAGACGCGTCACCCTTCAATTTTTGCGATTGCTGCACCCAAATACGGCGCAGTTAAACATGATAACAGATGGCGGGGGCAAAATACGGCTCAGCTTTAGTATCACGCACAGACACACACGGTGTACACGGCCGTAGTTATGGCGGCCGGAAGTAGTGCCTTCCCGGCATGCCGTGCGGGTATGCTGCGGGAGCACAGGGTTGCTCGGAGGTGAATACCACCTATACGTTGCGGCGAGTTACGTCGAGCGAGAAGGCCAGTGTAAGCGTGGCGAGTTATAACTCTCCAAATGCTGAAATGGCATAACAGCCTGCGCAAACACGAATGGTCCGTGGGTTGCCGCTTGTCGCGCTTGATCTTTACCAGCCACAGGAGTCGCCTTTTCGCATCTTTCGGAAATCTGAACATCTTATAGCCATTTCGCGAGTGGTTTGTGCACTGTGGCACACAACACCCGGGCATTTTGTCCGAGAAAACGCCGCGCACCTGTCTCACTCAAGCAGCCGCGACGAGGCGGGGGGGAGCCGAATGGCGGCCGCCGATCGGAAGGCGGCATTCACCCCCTCAAAGAATGGCTCCACCCTCCAAGGGGGCGCGCGCATCGAGGAACCCTAGGGTGAGATATTCACGCGCAAAGGAAGATCTTTCTGAAAGCTTTGTGTGCGTGCTGTTCTATGATTTAGAAACGCGCTGCCCCGTGCCTGTGGGCCCTGTGAGTGCATTTGTTTTGCTGATCCGTGTTTTGTGATTCACCGAACGTATACCTCGACGCTGCATATGACGCCAAGTACCCGTTAGCGGCCTTGTCGCTGGCTGCGCCTCGAAATGGGCAAAATGTGTTTTGTCCCGAATGACAAGTCGGAGTAAAGGACTTGTGCGGAGCGTGTGTCGCCTTTCAAGGCTCCGCGTGAACCAGAGCGCTTCGATAAATGGCGATGGGCGGTTCCGAGAGCATAAAAAGTCTTGAACCTACTGACCATGTGTGCGCGGAGTACTCCTCAGAGGAAGGGACCTCTTCAATATATCATGCAGAATACAAGGGAAACGTCTTGTTGTTGCACACACAAAAGAAACCTGTGCTCTCTTCGGATGCTGTGCCTCGCATTTTCCCGGGCTGTCCAAAATACTTGACCGCGCAGCTAAAAACCAGAAAACAGCCGCGAAAACGGCAGGCTCTACCGCCGACTTCACGGAAGCGAGGGGGGGCCAAAAGGTTCACCTGCTTCTGAAGTGCCCAACCCGACCGCTGAAAGTACACCAAATTTATTGCGCGTAGAAACAGCGAGTCCAGGGCATGGCGATGCTGAATCAACAGGCACGCTACGCAAGAGGCCGCGCTTCGAATTCAGCACCGACGGGCCTCCTCCACGTGTAGAGGAGGATACTTCTCAACACCAAACTGATAGTGTGAGCAGCCTATGCGCTGCCAATTCACTTCGTCATCATGCCGGAAAGGTAATTGCTTATTTTAAATTATACCACTTTTCGAGCTGCCCCATCTATGCTTATTAGGACCAAGACACATTAAATGTAGAATAACCAGTCAATAGGACACACGCGCACACACACACACTCACACACGCACGCACGCATGCACACACATACACAAACACGCACACACACAAACACGCACGCACGCAAACACACACTGACACTTACACGTACGCGCGCGCGCACACACACACAAACACACACTGACACACGTATGCAGACACGCACGCGCACGCACAAACACACACACGCACTCAAACACACACATACACGAACGCGCGCACACGCATGCACACACACACATACAAACACGCACACACACACTGACACGTACGCACGCGCACACACACACACTGACACACGTACACAGACGCACGCGCACGCACAAACACACACACACGAACGCGCGCATACACACGCACGCACAATGTCGTCTTTCCAATCGCTACCGTGCCTTGGCTTTTCGGTGGAGACTGCTGCAAGGTATCAAACCGCAAACATCCTCCACCTGCCATCCTTATTGCAACTACCTCGCATTTTCGCTCACGGCCAACGTTGCTTTTTTTGCTCAGAACAAAAGACGCTGACGCCGACACCGCCAACGCCGCCGACACCGCAAATTCAGCGAAACGAGCTCTTTAGCGATGTCGCGTCAAAAGGCGACCGCTCTCCAGACCAACGTTTGCTGCTGTCAGAGCATTTATATGACAAAAACGCTGTTGGGAAATAAGCAGCATATACGATCACAAAGACGATTTCGTTACTGCAAAATCCCCGTGTATTAATTTATTGACATCCATGTACATATGCATATCGAGCGCGGTAAACAAGCGAGGCTCCGCAGCAATATACTACACAGCCTAGATCGGCGCCTTTCCCCAGTGACCCCCCCGTCTGTTAGCGCCACCTGTCGCCGCCGAAAGGAAACGGCCTAGGCGGCGAACACAATCTGGACGCGGCGCCGGCCGCAGAGTCATCACCTAAAATATTCTTACGCCATGGGCGAGGCAAAACATTGTAGTACGGCCGGCAGAAGACTATCGTCTTTCGACGACATTTGCAGCGAAGCACGCAGATACGCGGCCAATTTTTAAAGACGATAGTCTTTCTTAGGATACCTAAACGGAGAAATTTTGGTCTGTTTCTCTGTTTGTCTGCACCTCGCACGATTCAGCTAGCTGGCCAAAGTTTAAGCCCCTGCCTTACGACCTCCAATCTTTACCGAGGAGCATGTGTTCATACGGGTGAGCGGGGGGCAATTAAAAATCAAATATTAAGCATATCTGAGGCACATCATCAATACCTTAGTACTATTCACAGTGGTCCTTTAAAACAAAATCTATAGATACGTAATTATAAAGATCCTAGTGTTTATTACGCGGCGCTGAAAATGCGCCGCTGTGTATAAAACAAGTCTCCGCCCAGTGATTTAACTTCGACGCTGTAGTGCTGCCACCTGGCAGCAGCATAGTTCAACACAAGCCGATGTTCCCCGATAGCGCTGCAGATGGCGTCCTCTTCTGTTTTATCAATGCCAGCCAGATGCGGCTGATTCAACGTTGAAAAGCGCTGTCTCAGGCAAGGCAAAACATATATGGCCGCTTGATGAAATACGATCCACTCAACAAGACATGATCAGAGAACGCAGAGAAAAAACCGACGACCAAATTTCAGCGGAGAAGCGCCGGCGTCCGTCTCAAGCGTGCCCGGAAACCGTCCGAAAAACGAGTCCGGCGGCTAGCCCAGGTATTAAATTGTGGTACTCATGCAGTACGGTCGGCACAAGACTATCGTCTTTCGACGACATTTGCAGCGAAGCACGCAGATACGCGGCCAATTTTTTTCCTGCGCTTCTGCATGTAGTCCATGAACGCTAACTTTTATAGACTACGTAGCATAAAGGAAGACATAAAAAGAAAAGATATAGGTATTATGTTCAAGATCGTTTGCATTGTTACTAAGGAAGCTTATCCCGTGCGGGATTTTCGTTTCTTGCTGTTTCTAGTTTTCTGGTGTCATTTCACCTTTTTCCTGCCCCGGTTAACAACGATGGCGTCGCTCGGTTGCAGCAACTTCACATCGAAGCTTGTGAGCGAGCATGAGTGCTTGTTCGTTAGGTGATATGTATTCATCGATCAGAAAGGAACGATGACAGCGGTGCGTCGTCAAATATTTTGTTTCCCGCATATGCAATCACCGAGAAAGAAGTTGTGTGCGACTGATACCATCAGCGCAAGTGAGTTTCTTATCGCGATAACCACGCTGAGAGTGACACCGGCGACCTGTCAGTCTGCAGCAAGACCAGCTGCTTGAAAGCCATATTGCGACTGGGAACTGTATGTAAAAGCAATGACCCTTTTCATAAATTGCGTTCCATACGTGGTCGGTATTTACTATTGCTGATGCGATTATGCTAAAGATCGCGTACTGTAACACCGTGCCCGTCGGCGTCTACGGCGGGAGCGGTTCTTGGCGCTTTGCGAGAACAGTGATATTCGAGAATAAAATCACCAGTGCAAAGCTCCCCCTGGGCAACAGGCGTGTTCATGTCTATTATGCCGCTGACTGTGTAAAAACAGCGTTCTTGACCGAGTAAGGAGTGCGTTTCACCCGCTTGGATTTACGAACGAGAGACGCCCGCTCGTGACCGGTCGTAACAGATTTCTGCTACCCGTCGATGCCTTCGGGTCCACAAACAAAATGACGTGAGCGTATCCAGAAAGTTCATGCGTCTCCAAAAGAAGGAAAAAGACCATTCCGACCCTGTATTAACCGAAATTTAGGACGTTTCTTGCCAATGCGTTGAATGTCCTAATGCAGCGTTCCTGCTTCGTCGTGCCCTTTTTTTCTAAAATGAATCTGACCGCTTCAATAAAGCTGCTTCCTGTGTTCCTTAGCCATAAGGAATATTTTATTGCTTTCCAAAAAAAAAAAACAAGACAAAACAAATCCAAGCATCACTGTATGGTGCTCGCTTTTCACGCGGGCTTGAACCGCTGGCAGATGAGTGTTATAATGGAATTCGCAGAAGGGCACAGCAATGATTCCATGTAGGTTTCCTTCACTGCTACATCCACAAGTGTACCTCAAGGCTTGTCATAGCTTTAGTTTTAAGCTTTAAATAACCTATCTTTTAAAACACTATTTCAAAAATACCATCATAAACATTGGATGTTCGTGCGAAAGCATGCTGGATGCGCTTGCGAAAACGAAACCGAAATCACCCGCGAACAGACTACTTGGCGTAGTAATACATGTGCAGAAGCTCCGCCCACGTAGCTTTGGCTGTGCTGCCACAGAAAGTTGTCGCGAGGTATAGTTACCAGGCGCGCGAAGGTCACATCGCTCGCTGCAGTCCCCCCCGTTTGCGAAAAGAGCACGCTTTTCAAACACAGCGAAGCAACAACTGTGACACTTGTTAGTTCGCGCTCGTCTGTACCTGTGAATACGTTTCGTGCGTCGTTTTTGTTTGAGCAGCGCGTTAAGTGTCGAGCTGTGAATGTTTTTAGTTCGCTCTCCTCCTGTGCGTTTTGTTTTCGTGCGTCATCTGTGCGTGAGCAGCGCGCTGCACGTTTCGACCTGCTCGCCATTCGTCGCTTGACATTTCAATTTGTTGCTATCGCATTCATTGCTTCGCCTTGTGGCGAGACTGTGACTTTTTTTCTTAACGCCGCGATCAAGGTATTTGGACCATGCGAGCTGCTGGCAAGGGCACTGCAAAGCCCGCAGTACAGTGCAGGAGTTGCCAAGAAGGCTGCACAAATGTTGGAGAAGACGCTTTCAGACCTCCGTACGCAGTACTCTTTCGATAGGATATTCAAAGCGACCGAATGTTCTGTCCAGGGAATGCATATTGAAATGTCGTACCCGCCACTGAGAATGAGGAAAGCGCCTCGCAGGTTTGAGGCAACTGACAATGCGGCAGCTCCGGCCCAGCTTACTTCTGACGAAAAGCTTAGGCAAAAATTTTACGTAATATTAGACCGGTTAATCAATGAAGTGAAGAGGAGGTCTACGCAAAGCGGCTTTCACACGCTGGTCAGGCTCGAAGAGATACTGAACACTTCAGCAGCAGGAAGTCCGCTATCATTCGCGAATTTGAAGCAGCAATTACGAGTTCATGCTTCAGATTTCGACCTCGAGCGGCTTGACGCGCACCTTCTGATGCTGCCATCGATTACAGGAGATCTTCAACAGTGCAACGTGCACTCCATAGCGAGACGAATTAGCGTGGAATCATTCGTTGTACGTGATCTTATGGATCAAGTAGTCAGACGTCTCATCCTAATTCTCACGGTGCCAGCGTCTGCAGCCAGCTCAGAAGGGTATTTTAGTGGTCTTCGTGGTCAAAACATACCTACGATGCACAATTGCGCAGTCTAGGCTAACCCATCTGCTTCTTCTTCATGTTCATTGGGAGAAAACCGCTGCACTGGATTTGTATCAAGTCATGAAGGAGTTTGTGTCTAGGAAAGCTGAAAGAAAACTAACCTTCGGGAACCTTTGAAATTTTGAATATCCATACAACGAGACTTCCACATAAGCCCAGCGAGTTCAGAAAGCTTAAGAATGGCTGCAACGCACCGTGGGAAAGATACCCCTGTGCCCCTGTTTTGTTCGAGTAGCAATCTAAGCGACAAATAAACGAACTTACAACCTAAGCTGGTTTCTTGTGATTCCTGACGGAAGAAGAAACAAAGTTTGTTGGCTTATCATCCATAGATAGGAGCGATGGCACTGGTTTTATAACCACCATACAAAAGAGATAATGCCATATCCGTCATGGCGACATGTGTGGTGAATCGACTAAGTAAGTCCGTGTCTCCAGGAGTCATATGCTTTTCGTGTAAAAAATTAAGGCGACAAAGCGATCTACTCCTCCCGGTTGCGAGTTACTTGGAACAGTGTAGTTGTCCACAAAAAGACAAAAAGAACTTGGTTACGTCAATATCACAGGTGAATTAACAAGTCTGGAATTACCAGCCTAATTTACCTGTCCGTCGTGAATCACGTTGTGGGATTTAAGACCACCGACATTTTACAGTGGCCGCATCTCTCTCAAATACACACACACGTATATATTATATATATATATATATATATATATATATATATATATATATATATATATATATATATATATATATATACGTGTGTGTGTATTTGAGAGAGATGCGGCCACTGTAAAATACAAACACACAAGCGAGCCTGTCTTGCCGCCCCAACTCGCGAAAGAGTTGGTACGCCACTGCGTGTTTCCTATTCCTAGAAATGTTCGTGCTTTATTTTCAGCTGCTGAATTACAGCACTGCTTCTTGGACCCAATGGATGCCACAAAACTGTCTACGTGAAACGCTGGCGCATCAAAAGTGTGAGAGAACTGAATGATGTTGATTGTCGGCTTCTGACGCAGCGCTTACAGTGCACACTTCATTATACTGTGAGTGGCCATCATAAGCACCTGTGCATAAGAAAGTACACTTCGCATATTGCGTTAATTCCGGCGTACATTAAAAGGTGCGGTGGACCATGCACAACTTCAAAATGCTTGTTTCAGATTCACAGTGATCTTTGTGGCGAATTTCAGGACCTTGATGGTGCCAAGAATGCAGGTGCCGCCGTTTTGAAATAGAAAAGTGGCGCTCTGCTCAGAGCGCACTTCCGGAACGGCAGGGTGGGGACCTTTTCAGAAGCCACACATGGGGAACGTGCGAGGAGTGCGGCACAAGTGGAGGCAACGTCCAGCAAAACGTGAGATGAAAGAAGCAAAGCATGTTGTGCAGCGGAAGCAGGCCTCCACTATGACGCCATTGCCAGCGGCCGTGCCACTGCGTAGAAACAGAAGTGCACCTTTTCTACTCCCAGTTGGACGGTAAGGGCACAGAAAAAACCCGATGGTCCTGCGCTTACTGACTATATGGCATTAATGAAAAATGTGAACACAAGATTTAAGGCTGTTGGAAAGTATGACAAGAAGATACAGCTTTCAACCCTTGCTCCGGAGTCATGAATCTACAAAAGAGGTTATGGACTCTATGCGTGTTCTATCGATAGAATTTTGGATAAAAAACAGTCTCCGGATGACGTTGATTGGATTCAAACGTATGCGCTTGAGCCCGGAGAATCGAATTAGCCTGTTTTCCGCCTGGGTTACCCCAATCCCGCGCCGAAAATCATCACCGAACTACTCATCAAATTACGACACCACCTCGCGTCCACTCAAAACATTAACACAAATAAATTGTCAATGTCACCCCGCTCTGCAAGCTCAAGTTTTGAAAAACAATTTCAATGTCTTGCTGTGTAAATTCTATATTTTTGCATGTGTTGAAAGCATTTCTGAATTCCCCCCAGCTTGCCTATTGGCTGTTAGCTCCCTCTCGTCCTTTTGTTCGATCCATCCCCAGTTCTAGATAGAGCGCTTACAAAATACCGCGCCTGGAGGCGCAGCGCGCTAGAACTATGTGCTCCGGGTGTCCCCGGCGCGCTTTTTGATGCAGTTTTCTTTGTGCCTGCCTATCATTGATGTCTAGCACATGCTGTCTTAACCCTTCAGGGATGAAGCATCAAAGTACTGAACTGAAGCTCCATAAAATGATGAGTGTGATATCGAAAACAATTTATTGTCTTGATGTTAAGACGATGACCAAGGTATGAAAATTATGACAAAAATTAGCTCATCGAGACAGTGAGGCTTTACAGCAGGGGTCTCAAACTCATCTCAGCCGGCGGGCCACAGTCACGCAATTTAGTCCCGCAAGGGCCGGGGCAGTGAAGAAAGTAAGAGCGGGGGGGAGTTCGTACAATTTGTCAACAAACATTGGAAAGAAAAACAGCCATTTGAAAGAAAAACTTTCCAATAACTCATATACAGGTCATTTCTGGAGGATATTTGGTTTCAGGATTCCAACACCGTGTCGATACCGATCTCCAATATCACTAAAATCTGGACGCCGATTCTGAAGTATCGTGCTTGTTTCAAGGTTATGTTTCAAGATATGGTGACCGCATGGGGTGCGCCACAAAAACATTGCTTTAGACCAGTCATACCTGTGTAGCTGACGAACATACCTATTAAGAAAATTTTTAAAAATGTGGGGCGAAGAGAGTCATGTGAGGGCCGCATGCTGCATGTGGCCCGCGGGCCGCGTATTTGAGACCCCTGCTTTATAGTGTAGGCATGTGTAAGGTCAATAATGCCGCATTTCGTTTCAAGTTGTGTGCGATGAAGAAAGAAGGCCCGCAATGGTCCATAGCCAAAGGAGGAAGCTGAAGTTAGATGTACTTGAAATAACTTTTGAGCTGTGAACATAGGGAGAAGCGTGTGGTATAAAACACGCAACGCGTTAGCTACAGAAAACTTCGCTTCGGAGTTATAAGAGATTTCAACAATCATAATTATTCTGAGTTTAGCGCACTTGAGATGCACTGCGTAATAAAAATGGTCCTATTTATAAGAAACATAATTTGGTTAGAAAAATGTGCTGTAGGAGTCATAAGCGTGTGCAGGGTTCCCCTTCAAGGAGGGGGGGGGGCGAAGGTTCGTTGCAGCGCCCCCCTTCCCTATGAAGTCAATGTGTAAAGCCGACTATGCGCGCCCCCTCTCAGGTAACTTGGGGGGGCGGCCGCCCCCTCTGCCCCCCCTCGAGCGCACGCCTATGGTAGGAGTCCACTTGCTTGCGGTAAAATCGAACTTCGAGAAAACACCGGAAATACACCGCAAGCTGACGGTATACAATGTAAAAAAGTTCCAACGGCTCTTGCTCTGGTGGGCCACGCATCTGCGCTCGGTATGCTACTGCGAACAGCTGATGCAGATCTTGTCTAGATGTGATGATCTTGATCTTCATGCGTTTTCGGCTCGGCTCCCGCGCAGAGATGAGCTGTGGTCATGTGGATGACGCATTACCTAAGCACAGTAACCGGAGGCACATTACACGCGGAATAACTTGACTTCAGAAACGGCGCAACACCGGCACAGTAAAGCTCCACTGACCCAAAACAGTGCCAGCACTTTTTTCTAGGGGCGATTAGCGCTCACCTAATGACGAATACTTGCATGTGAGCTGGTACTTCAGTACAGAAACTAATGAAGCCCTCTCGGCTTCAAGTGCTTCGCAGAATTCCGCTTGGCCTGCCGGTTCGAATGATTCAGTCATTTGACAAAGAAGTGAAGCCTCGTTGTCAGGTAAAAGGTGATAACCCGCGGCGTGAGGGCCTTCGTGTGTTGAGTGCCACCAATCTTTATCGGTGAACGGAGGATATACATGTCACTTTCGTGGTCGACTCTCCGCGTAGTAAAACACCCCCTCAACACCTCTTCGAGTCACGTGATGCGGCGAAAGAGATCGATCGAAGGATACAGTTAGCGACCTCGCTCATTGGCATCACCAAAGCAGAAGGCGCTAGACAACGGCCTTGCTCTGCTGTATGTAGATGACTAATGCATGCGGAACAGCCACTTAAGAGCACGCACTATTTTGCAACAAAAATGCACACGTATTCGATCAGCCTTGAATCATTTCGTTGTACGTGCTACGTGTAGTCTTTAACTTCGAGTAACTCTGCTTTACGTGCGTCTTCACAGCATTGAAGAAGCCCTTCTTCTGCGTTCCTTCTTCAAGCTTTCCGTTGCTTAGGAAGGATGTGATCAGGCCTTTGTCTACGTCACTACCTACTACACTGCTCGCCAAGTTGTAGTACGGCACAGTTAACTGTAAGAACTGCTGAGGCATGGGATGCCTGTTGG